>SZYD01000186.1:0-83399 GCA_009363875.1 Mikania micrantha | reverse complement strand
TGTACTAACGTGATCTGTTTTCCGTTAGCTACTTCTATAATATAAGGGGAGTCTAACTGTTCTTCATAGAATCTAGTTGGCATGCAAAATAGGCAGAGATAAAACTCTGATCCGCACCAGTGTCAAATAGAACAGATGCATAAAAGTCATGTAAGAGAAACACGAGGAGCTTGAACTGCTTGTTGTGCCTTCTTCGGGCAGTTCTTTGCAAAGTGGCCTTGTTCGCCACAGTTGAAGCATCCACCATGTTATGATTAGCTGGTGGAGGAAGTGCTTAGAGCAGCATTGTTAACTGCTGGATTGGTGTCAGTCTGCACTGCTGAACCCAGTGCCCTTTTCTTCCACAACCCGTGCATTGACGGCACTGGTTGTTTTGCAGCATGATGATACTGGCATTTAGTACACAAAGGATGTGGGCCAGTATACTGCCTCTTGGGCACATTTTTTGTGCCGTTGCTACTTGATTCAGGGAGTAGCCATAGGTAGTTCTTGATTATTTCTGTTTCCTTTGAGTGTTGCTGGTGTTGTGGCTTCTTTGAAGACTCTTCCTTGCGTTTACGGTGTCAGCCTCTTTCTTCAGTTACCCCAGAGGCTACCATCAGATCAGTGAGTTTTCCAGACAGTCTCACTGCTGATTCGACAGTAGTAGGGTTGGCTGAAACAACCATTCCCTGAATGCAGGCGGGAAGTCCACCTACATAACGATCTATCCTCTTCTCTAAAGTTGGTACCATGTCTGGCACCAAAGCAATCAACTCGTGATAACGAGTAGTGTACCCCATGTGATCAGCCCCTTTCATCACATGGTTGGATAACTCAACTTCCAACTTCTGTAGTTCATTTTTGGGGCAGAATTCTGTTCTCAGTAACGCCTTGAAGTCCTCCCATGGCATTGCCATAGCTTCTTATCTACCTCAAGCGTTGATCTGACCATTCCACCAGGTCAGAGCCCGCTTGTTGAATGTTCCAGCAGAGTAGCGGACTTTATGGTGCTCTGGACAGCAGCAGAGGTCCAGAGTAGCCTCTATCTTTTCAATCCATTGGATTAATCCAACGGCTCCTTCAGATCCGCTAAAACTAGGCGGTTTACATCCTACGAATGACTTGTAGGAGTAATGTGAGGTACCACCAGTATTCCCACTGGCTTCTCCTGATGAATTGCCAGTGTTGTTGATCTCATTACGGAGAAGGTTGAACATCTCCGGTATCGCCTCTTTCATCTGATTGGTCATCTGGCTGCTCAGTAGAGTCATCAAAGCGATGGTGGTAGGATCCAGTATGGGAGTCGTTCCTGAACCTGATGCCTGTGTGATCAGTGGGGGAGGAGGTGGAGGCGGTGGAGGAGGTGGCGGTGGTGAATCAGGTGGTGATGGTGTCGAAGAGTGTGGAGCTTGGTCCTGTGATAATGGGAACAGAGGAGGTTGTCTTCGCGGCGGCATTCTGATCATAACCAAAGTAACATTGGTTAGTGCAATGATCGAATGCAGAAGACATAATGCAATAGGCCTTAAATCCTATATTCTCTACATGCAGGGTCCCTAGGTTATAGTCTAGGCCAAACCGTTTAAATAAGTGACCTATATTCTCTATAACCATGGCTCTGATACCAATCTGTCACACCCTGAGCCGGCGGGATAGGATCGGTTGTCCCGTCGGGCGGAAGGTTCCCGGGGCGCGATATCGTGAGTGATAATCGGATTTGATCAGATTGTTATATGGCACATGATACAAAATTGAGAAATGCTAAATATGATAGAATTACAAAGTTAAATTACATCAGTATTGTTCATAATTTAACAATGTAAATCTACCATCAACATCATAAATTTCTATCTTGTATTTACACAAGATATACAAAATAAATTTGTATAATGATGTCTTCAAAAGTATGCAGGTCCAAAATGCTAAGCCTTCTATCTGAAGTCCTAGTCCAAAAGGAGTAACTCCTTAGTTGACCTGTTCGTCACCTGAGAAGTCATGCAAAAATCAAGTCAACACATGGTTGGTGAGTTCATATAGTTTTGTAAATGAAAATGATTTGAACACCTCTTTCGATAAAGACCCTAACCTCATTAACATCAGCTGTATCATCCGGATCGGTATGCTTATATATAGGGCATACCCCTGGGTCAAGGCTACAACCCCGCCCAGACGCCATCCCACCACATACTAATCCGCATAGGACATTGATGTTAATGATAATTAAGCATTTTTACCTAACACACCTATGATTTAGATTATGATTTCCCAAAACTTGATTTACCTTTGATTCTCTTGATTTTGACCATAGATACATGATTTCTCAAAATCAGTGATAGTAAAATAAAATGTTAAATATTTAATAAAATAAATAAATAAACATTTAAATGCAACTAAGACATGATGATTGGGTATTATTTGACCCAATCAATTAGACTTAGTTATTGGTGGTTGTCCAAGTTGTAACCTCTCACACGTGACCCATACCAGGCATAACTCACAAGGAGTATACCTGGGCGTGACGGGATTTTAATAATGCCCATACAGCCTGACCCAAAGGTCTTCCGTACATGCGGGGACTTTAATGTTTTGCCCTTACAGCTTGACCCAAAGGTCTTCTGTACATGCGGGGACTTTAAGGATATCCTTTGATTCTTGATCTCTTGATTCTCTTAGACTTTGATATTGATTTCAATGATTGTTCACGTTGTTGCCCGTATAGCCTGACTACAAGAGTCTTCTATACCTGAAGGGACTTTATATGTGTGTTACACGTGGTCTTGATTCCATATACAACTGACATCCACCTTGCCTTGAGTATTAATGATTTCATTAGATTTTAATGATTTCATTATTTCAATGATTCACACACATTTATGATTTCTGATTCCTTGAGTCTCTTGATCTTGATCTTTAGAATTTCCATGATTCACAATGATGTTTGATTCTTGATTATGATTCTTTGTTCTCAGATCCCACACTGAGTTATGATTCCTTTGAATATGATCTTTTGATTTTGTTCATTTGATTTCACTTTGAATTTAGATTCTTGAATTTGAGCTTGATGGACTAAGGGTTGATTTAGAGTTCAAATTTAAGGTATTACTCGTAAGAGTACTTAAATTTATTTGATAACTTGATCTGTTCAATAATTTCCTAGACAGGAGTCTAGGAGTATCAACAACATATATATGTAAAGACATATAACAATAAAAGCATTTAAATAAACAGTTTAAATAAAAACAGTTTACGCATGCTTCTCAGCCCCGCGTTTTAAAACAAAAATGTTAGAAAAGGGGCAATGAACTCACCTGTGTTGCTGTGTATACAATTACCACAAAATGCGCGCTCGTAGATTTTAGCTTAAGTATCTTCGGTTCCTGAGTTGTTTTAAAAGAATTCGAATTCGATAAGTATATACAGTAATCGTCGTATCTAGGGTTTGGTCTCGGTGTGCAACTAAGTGTCCTAGATTACTAATGTGTTTCTATGATTTCATCTAACTAAGTTAAACTTATTACCCTTAAGTAACCTTGATTCCATGTTAATCATTTAAGGTCTTTAATTAACTCGTATTTAAATTATTTCATTCCAGGTTAATTATTTTACTAAAATTTATAATTTAATTTCTTTTATGAAAAGCATAATTTATTTAAGAAAAGTGTAATTAACATGATGACGGGCTTAGATTAAGCCCATTGGGCCATCTCCGGCCCATTAATTTGACTTTGACTTTTAAACGATTTCTTGATGTTTCTTTGATAACTAAGCCTAGATGATTCAATTAACTCATCTAGGTTAGTTAATTGTCATTATGAGATTTCCTAGGGTTTAGTTGTCAATAATTAAATCAACACTAAACCTTATTTTAATCCTTTTATGATTTCTCCCATGTTGTATTTCTTTGAATGATGTTATCACCAAATATTTAATTAACAATATGTTTTAGAAACTTGCTTGTTAACTCATGCATGCACTCCCATGCACACACACCATTGATTCCCATGCATACCCCACGTATCCTCCCCATGCATCCCATGCATAAGTAAACCAACCCGACTCAAGTCTTGCCTTGACGAAGGAGTTTGAGCCGGAAGGAGTCTTGGCCGAATGTAAAGTGCCGACTAGGGGGGTAGCCGAATAGGACTGTATGGTCGAATGAGTTTAGTCGAATGGGTTCCCGATAGATTTGACCAAATATGTTTGATCCCACGAACGGGCTGTGGCCGAAAGAGTGGGGCGAAGGTCTATGGTCGAATGACCCATGAGTTGGGTCGATCGAATGAGTGCTTCGGCTGTGTGACAATCCGACTTTTCAAGTTAACCTTGTTAACCTTCGTAAGCCCAATAAGACCAATGAAGGCCCAACAAGCCAAGCCCAACAAGGCCAATGAAGGCCCAGTAAAGCCAAAGAAGATCCAGTGAGATCAAGGAAGACCCAACAAGAGAAATCAGGCCCAATGAAGTCTATGAAGGCCCAATAAGACAAATGTAGGCCCAAGAAGCTAAGGTGGGCCCAATAAAGCAAGAGTAGGCCCATGGGGATCTAGGTAGGCCCAGTAAGCTCAAGGTAGGCCCAGTAAGGCCTAAGGTAGGCCCAATGAGACCAAAGTAGGCCCAATAATATTTAGGAGGCCCAATTAGATAAATCAAGCCCAAAACTAGTTTAATTGATTTGATTTGTGACAATTCGGCAATTCGAATTAACTCCGTTAATTCTAGATTAAACCAAAATGTCATGTTATTGTTAAAAATCAAATTCAAGGGCTGGAAATCATTGAGATCAATATTAATACATTTAAATTGCTAAGTTTAGGTTTCTAGTTGATGTAAAGATCCAATTTTGACTTTAATGGTCAAAATTCGAAAGGGGATTTGACATTTAAAACCGAAATTGGAGTTATTGGATTGAAATTGATGGAAGAAACTTTTCGAGTATCATCTATTAATGTCTGGTAACAGAAATCATAAGTATTAGAGCATTAAATCGTGTAATTAAACTCAAATGGCGTTCAAGAGTTTGTAACCGTAGATGCTCATGATTGAATTCGTTAAATTCGATTATGATGCTCAAAATTGAAGTCTCCTAACACATATTCGGTACATTTAGAGAACATCACAACCGGCAATTGGATTTCAAGAAGCTTGAACAGAAGAAGGCGATCGGGGGTTGGCCGAACTCAAGCCATAAGTTGATCTTCATCAATTCGATACTTAACCAGGTAATTCTCGACACCTACACCATCTAAAACAGCCGACTAAGGTTAAGCCTAAATCAAGTTCGGCTAATTACATCGAATTATGGCATTTCGATTTCTAGGGCTTGTAATAAGAACGGTTTTAGGGGTTTCGATTGATATGGACCTTAAAATGAAATTAAATAGTACCATTAGCTTCAGAAACCTCCGAATAAGCTAAACAATGTTTCAATTTCATGATGACATAACGAATTGATCGAGTCCGATTGTTAGTGTTCTTGATAAGAACATAATTGGGGGTTTCGACTTAAATAGACTAGATGTTCAAATTAATTGATATCCATAGTATCAGACTGTTCCGATCAAACATAAGCATGTATCAATTTGAGGTTCTAGTATCAGATTTTGTGATTTCGATAATTAGGGTTCTAAGAGTTAAAAGATTTGGGGGTTTTGAGTTAAATGAATGTTATATTCAAATTAATTGGGTCTGATAACTCGAAATTTCTGTTGCAATGAAAGGTTTATGGATTCATGGACTATCAAGATCGAATTCGTAGTTAATTAGGAGGATTTTGCTTCGGCTAAAATAGAAAAGGGGGATTGGATTGAATGTGTGCTTAAAAGAATTAATTCCGGATAACAAACGCGATACCCTAGCGGGCTGAGTTGGTAGATGCGTGTGTGTTTATGTGGGGGGTCGCGGGTTCGAATCCGGGTTCCACCATTTTTGAAGGATTAAAATCATTTTTGATTTTTAGCTCATAACATACGTGTGTTGACACGTATGTGATTTCAAGTACAAAACGATATTCTGAATAACACTAGGTTATTGTTTAAACACAGATTCTTCGTAGAAGGATTTCTTTCACGAGTTTTTAGTGTGTGATCATTCTGCTATTATCAAAGGTGCGTACACGGCCCCTTTCTTATTTTAAACTGTTTTGGGGGAGAAAACATGTGCAACAAACTATTTTAGATACATATCACTTGCATGAGTTATCTGTTTACATTATGTGACAACATATCAACTTGAAAGTCCTTACACACCTCGAACCGTTTAGTTTGCTGTAATGCAAAGCGTGGTAGTTGGAAATAGATCTATTAGGTTTGACAAACCTCACCTGGTAGATGGGATATACGCAGGTGTTTGACTGACCAAACATAATTTTTACTATTGTTGTGATAGACAATAGTGGCAAGGCGAAAACATGCTATAGCATGGCAATTAGTCAGCTTCGGTGTCGAACACGTATGTAAATAGTTTATATGACTAGCTATCATGACTGTGCAATTGTGATTATGTTATCTACAAACTTGTTATTCAAACTGATGATTTGAACACTATGATTACTTAAAACCTGTGTTATGCACCAACCTTTGTGTTGACTTGATTTGCATGTTTTCTCAGGACGCTAAGGCGCGCGTAACAGCTGGCATGGACTAGGAAGATAGAGTCTCATGCATTATAAACACTTTGAACATTTGAATTTGAATATTTCAGTATTTTGATTTGTAATGTTTTACTTATCAACAGTTTATTGTTATTTGGTTTTAAAACGCTTCCGCAACTTTTTGTAAACTCTGAATGTTATGTTTTAAAGGCCAACGTATGTTTTGAAATTCATATAGAGGTCTTCGCTATGTCTAATGATCTGAGATCCTGGTTTGTCATGCTCCTAAACGGTGTGATTCCATTAGTTGGAAATTGGGGGTGTGACAGGCTGACATTGGCCATTCGGGCGAATGAGGGTTAGTGGGACATTCGGCGAATGGAATCTGGTTCAGCTCCTACACTTTCGGCGAATGAAGTGGTAGCCATTCGGCGAATAGAGGGTTTGGCCATTCGGCCTGTGCACACATACGGTGACCTGAAGGTGGTCATTCGGCCGTTCGAAGGCCCCCATGGCAGCCCTTCGATTTCTAACAACCAACTAATCTAACCCACTCTCACTTGATCCTACGCCCTTCTAGTGTGTTTGTGGGTGATTTCCCTAAGGTTTCTTGGCCTAGAATCGGCTTGGATGGGGTTCGAACCTAAGGGTTAGAAACCCTAAAAATCGCAACACAAAACTGATTCTTACCTCAAATTACGCGGTTTAAAGCTCAGATCCTCTGTACTTTTGGGTTCTACTAGTGATGGTGGTGATTTTGACACCAAGAACACATGAAATGGTGAAGATTTAAGTGAGAAATCTTAGAGAGAAGATGAATATTTTAGAGAGAGAGTGAGATGAACGAGATTGGGGTTGGTGGCTGGTGGTTGTGTGATTTAATGGCATTAAAAGCCATAATAAATGACTAAGGTTTACCCGGGTATGTTCGGGTTCGTTCGGTTTCGCGTGATTTCGCGTAGAAATGTCGGTTTCTCGTCGTTATCATAACGAAACGGCTCGGTTTTAAAATAGAATTTATAAAATTATTTTAGGTTGTGATTCCCAATAAATTAACTAAATATCTTTTAATTATTTAAATTACAAAATATTCATTTAACGTTTAAATCGAATCGAACGGTCATCGCGCGTATTTGTTCGAATCGTCACCCGATCAAACACGACGATAACTACACTTTTCAATATTGTTTTCTAATTATCGAATATCATTTAGAATGTTAAACTTTCAGATTTATTCGTACAGATCGTCACCTATACGAATAATCTGTCGGTTTAGCATTCACTTAACGATATTCGTGCTGTTTTGTTCTGTAAAGCCTCACATACGTTTATACATAATAAGATCCTAACAAATAAATCACATGATGATTCTGTGTTGCCAGACAATTATCTGACTCAAGAACCATTGTTCTGAATTGATTTCTCTGAAATGACTGTGAATTCACTGTTTTGATGATATGAAATGATACTGAGACTTGATATGAACATTAAATACATTGAATTACATAAGATTTGTTCCTGACTACTGTTCATGATCACTGTTCCGGTGACGTTTCCGGCACTGATGTTACAGTCTCCCCTTGTTAAAGGAAATTTCGTCCCGAAATTTAAGAATCGTTATCGGGTACAGCTTCTTCCTCAAACAGCTGGGGATACTTTGACTTCATGTGATCTTCACGTTCCCAAGTAAACTCGGGCCCGTGTCTTGAATTCCAACGAACCTTTACTATCGGAATACGGCTTCGCCTCAGTTGCTTGACTTTGCGATCCATAATTTCTAAAGGTTCTTCGATAAAGTGCAACTGATCATCAACTTGAATCTCTTCGAGTGGAATGACGAGTGATTCGTCAGCAAGGCATTTCTTTAAATTCGAGACATGAAACACGTCATGCACACCACTGAGTTCATCTGGTAATCTCAGTCGATAAGCTACAGGACCAATACGTTCGATGATTTCAAACGGTCCCACATATCGTGGTGCTAACTTGCCTTTGGTTCCAAAGCGTACTACACCTTTGTTAGTGCATATTTGAAATTGTTTGCTATTCAAAAGTTGTATTTATTTTGAATTGTAAAGGGTTCGGCTAGGTTTGCCAAGGTTCGTTTGGCCCACGAACCTAGGCAGGTTCGGCGAACCTATTGTGTCTAAGGGTTCGGCGAACCTATAATATTGATATGGTTCGTCTGACAAACCTATAGGTTCGTTTAGCAAACCTTAGGGTTCGGCTCACGAACCTAAGGTTCGCTGGTCTGTAACTATATATAGTTGTTTTGTTTGTTATTTTCAGTAGATTTTTGCTGAGTGTTTTGTGAGATCTGCTGAAACTCTCTGTGTGAGAAGTTTGTTAGTCTTGTAATCATTTGTTGATAATACAAGAAGTTTTTATTGAAATTGCTTGTGTTCTTGAGTTTTATACATATCAACTATGGATTCCGCACGTAGTAGATAGTTAGTAGAGCTTGTATTTCGATCCTGAACGGTTTCACCAAACCTACAGTGGTATCAGAGCGTTAGGCTCGATTCTACGACTATTTGGACATCAATATCAAGTAATTTGATCAGATCCTTCATCATCTTGAAGTTTTTCTTGAAGTTCTTCACGTTTTTGTCAACAAAAACCCAGATCTACGAAAAATTATCATGTTTTTGCAAGTTTTGATCCGATAGAAAGATGCGCCTCGAAAAAACGAAGATTTTGACTACTCATAGGCCTTCTAACTCCAAAAAATGAAGATTCTAGAGCCATTTTAGTGATTTGCAGATCTGTTCGTGCGATCTGCCGAACCTTTGACGAACCTAGCCGAACCTTTGACGAACCTAAGAGCCGAACCTACATAGGTTCGTGAGAAATAGGTTCGTGAGAACCTCTAGGTTCGCCAAAAACGTCATAGGTTCGCCAAAAACCTTCCTAGGTTCGCCAAAACCTCAATAGGTTCGTGAAAAACCTCAAAAGGTTCGTGAAAACCTCAAAAGGTTCGGCTAAGGTTTGGTTAATGTTCGACGAACCTATGTTTATGTTGTTGTATAGGTTTGTCTAACGAACCAATTGGTTCGGCTGGCGAACCTTGTCTGGCGAACCAAATGGTTCATAGGTTCGGCTATGGAGGTTCGTGAGAGGTTTGATACTTACATGTTTTATAGGTTTGGGAGGCGAACCTATAGGTTTGGGAGGCGAACCTATAGGTTTGGGAGGCAAACCTATTGGTTTGGGAGGCAAACCTTTTGGCAAACCTTTTGAAACATATATATAGAGGAAAGGTGGTGGACTTGGAACTAGAAGAGAGAGCTCATAATTCATACACACAAAGTCAAATTCTCTCTCAAGTTCATACTTCTCTCTCAAGATCAAGTTCAAGATTTCTCTTCATCTTAGCTTTCTTTGTAGATTCAAGTGTTTTGTATTTCACGTTTGTATTGTAAACACTTGAATGTTAATGAGTAATTCAGATTTGTGACATATATTACATTGTTGTTGATTGATCCAAATCTAGTTATAAACGGATTCCGCACGTTTATGATTGAATCGTAGAATTTCGTGTTCGATTCTTCAAATCTACAGTGGTATCAGAGAGTTTGGTGAAGTTCTACACTACAAATTCAAGAATTTCAAGTAATTTGAAGATTTGAAGATATGAAGATCATCAATGGCTACTTTCTACTTTCTTTTTGACTGATTTTCTGGTGTTTGAGGTTGTTTATCTTGTCAATTGTTGTTGAATTACAACAATTGAAGTTTTGGAAGTATTTTGGTAGAGATTTGGAAGGATTTTTTGAAGTTTTGGAAATTTTCCCGCTCAAAAATTTCAAATCTGTGCTACAGGTTCGTTCCACGAACCTGTGATTTGCTGAAGACAAAGGTTCGCTGTTATTCTGAGTTTTCAGAGGGTTCGTTTGACAATTTGCTGAAGGTTCGGCAAGGTTCGTCAATATAGTTCGTTTGATAGTTCGGCAGAAGGTTCGATGTTTACTGTTCATAGTTCGGCTGAGGGTTCGTTTGAACTAAAGGTTCGTTAGTATTGAGAGTTCGTCTGTGCAAAGGTTCGTGAGTTTCAAAGATTCGCTGCTCAAAGGTTCGCTGATCAGAAACAAAATTTAGTCCATAGGTTCGGCTGAGGTTCGTCAGAAGGTTCGGCTGAAGCAAAATTTAGTCCATAGGTTCGGCTGAGGTTCGTTTGAAGGTTCGGCTGAGACAACAGTTTGTCTATAGGTTCGGCTGAAGCTTGTTGAAGGTTCGGCCAGTGCAAATTCTGAAAAAGGTTCGCTGCTTTCAAATTCAGAAATTATGTCTGACATGTACGCGGCTATGGCAAGTCAGAATACCAAACTTCAAAGCATTTTAATCAGTGAAACTGAAGTTGGCAGTACCAATAAAGTGCCAAAGTTATTGGATTTAGCTGATTATGATAACTGGAAAGGAAGATTTGAGACCCATCTTAATGGCACAGATACAAATTTATGGGAAAGGATTTTATCTCCTTATGAGAGACCAAGGGTAGTTGGAACTGATTTGTATCAACTCTTGGAAAGGTTAGATGTAGATGAAAGGAAGAAATATGATTCAGAGAAGAAAGCTTACTGGTTATTAAGTCAAGCTATTCCAAATCAAATTTTGCATCAGTTTGATGAGCACAAGACTGCATACAGTTTGTGGAATGCATTGAAGGCCAGAGTTGAAGGAAATACAAATCTGAAGAAAATGAAAGCTACTGACATGAGAAAGGAGTTTGAAAATTTCAACATCATCGGAAATGAAACTCTAGATGCTTTGATTACCAGATACAGACATTTGTTGACTGAAGTAAGGAAATATGGCATTGAGTATACTGAGGATGAGAAAATAGACTGTTTAGCTGATGCATTGCCAGATAAGTGGAATTCTTTGGTGCTGATATTGAGAGAGAATCTACCTGGATTGACTTTGGTAGAATTTATTCAGAAACTGGAGGAACAAGAAATGAAGGACAAACGTAAAGCAAGAAGAATCAATGTTACTCAAGATCCTTCTTTATATGGTGGTTCAGTTGCTACACCTCCTGCTGCATGTGCAAAGATACAGACTGCTTTTGTGTCCAGAACTTCTGAAACTACTCAGAGTTCTTCTGTATCTTCAAGTTCTAGTTCACATTGTCCGATCAATGAGAAAAAGTCTGAATCAACATCACCACCAGTACAGCTGAATACTTCAAATTTGGGAAAAGTAACAGTTGAAGCAGTAAAAGATCACATGTCTATTTTATCATGTGTAGTGAGTGCATATGATGAGCAAGTAGCTGGAAGAATTGGAAATGCCAATTTGACTTTTGAAGACTATGCTCAGATAGATGAGGATGAGATGGAGCTGATAGATACTCAGTGGGCGCTGGCGAGTGTTATTCGCAGAATTAACAGATATGAGAAGAAAACTGGGAAGAAATTTACTTTTGACCGGAACACAAAGTTTGGATTTAATCCAAAATCAACACAGTGTTATAACTGTGGAGAACATGGTCATTTTGCAAGAGAATGCAAGAATCCCAAAAAGCAAGGAAATTTGAATCCTTTCAAGCCAAAGGAAGAATATCAGAAAAAGAAAGAGAAGACTGAAGAATCAACTTCTAAAGCACTTGTGAGTCAAGCAGATGAAGGCTATGACTGGGGTGTCAAGTATGATGATCTTATGGGTGCGTTTATGGCTTCTTTGGAAGAAGAATCTAGCAAAGGAAAAGAGAAAATTGATGAGATGACTGAGGTACAAAGTGATTTGTATGAGATGATAGATAGACTTAAAGAAATGAATTCTCAGTTAACTTCTGATCTGAGGGAATGCACAGAGGCAAACAAAAAGTTGATTTCTAAAGAAAAGGCATTTGATAAGAAGATAATAGATCTTAGCAAAGAAAATGAAGACTTGAAAATCAAGGTTTTGCAAAACAATTATGCAGTTTCTGTACATTTAGACTCAGTTCAGAAGTTAAAAGTGGAATTGGCAGAAGCAAAAGCTGAAGCTGAATTAAACAAAGCCAAGCTTGAAAACTATCAGAATTCCGCATATGTCATTGATTATTTTGCGGCTTTGCAAAATTCACGTGATAGTTCTGGGATTGGTTTTCATGCTGTTCCACCTCCTTCTAGTTTTGTTCCAAGGCCACAACTTGAGCCTGATTTAGAAGTTGATCCTATTTCATTAAAGAAAAGTGGATCTGATCATGAGAGTGATGTTGTTGACAATGATGCTCCTATCATTGAGGACATCACTGATTTAGAATATTCAGATGATATTCTAAGGATGATTGGTCATCAAAAGAACAAGTCTGTGGATAAGAAGAGTCAAGTTTTTCAGAAATTAAAATCTGAAATAAAGAATGTTGGGAATTCTTTGACTAAACACAAGTCTGTTTCAAAATCAAACCTAAAAGTCAAGACTACTTCTACTGTTAATCCAATTGTGTTTGTTGAATCCTCAACAACACAAAATGGAGAGTCAAGCAAAGTTTTTAAAAAATCAGAGAAATTTGTTAAAAAGATTGACAAGAAGTATGTCAAAGTTGTTGACAATGTTAATCAAAGTGGGGTTGGAAACAAGGGAACTTCAAAGAATTTTCAAAAGAATGTTAAAACCAAAGTCACTGATTTGAAGAAAAAGGTTCAATCTCCATCTGTAGCATTCAAATCTTTGGATTCATCTAAGGGGTGTGATGAAAAACCAAAGAAGGTGTCATCAAGGAAATGCTACAGATGCGGGAAACTGGGACATGTCATTGCTGAATGTGATATGGATAATTGTAACAGATTTCATACTTTTACTCCACGAGAAACACGACAGTGTTTCACTTGTGGAGGAAAAGGGCATATTTCTGTTAATTGTCCAAATCACAAGGTTAAGAAGAAAATTTCTTCTAATGACAGTCGGGTAATTCATTCTGATAGAACTCCTAGGAGGGTAAAGCCTAGTGAGGATGAGATGAAAATTCTCAGGAAATTTGATCCTGAATGTATCTGGGTTAAGGATGAAAAATTTCATAAACAAAGAGTTTTTGATAATCAACAAAAAGGTAAAAAGGTTTTGAACAGGTCATCATCATCTGATGATGAATTTTATGATAACTTTCATCATAAAAAATTTTCAAAACAAAATTCAAATTCAAACTCTTATTGGAAACCCAGATACAGGCCAGGAGATAGATTTGATTTGAGAGATGATGAATACTTGGAAGATGGTTCTTCAAGTAGTTCATCAAGATCGAACGGCTGGAGGCGGTTCGGGGAGACTCAACGCCGAAAAGGCGGGAGTCATCCCTTTTGGTACTAATCAAATTTTGTTTTAATTTATTATGCAGGATGCATTCACGGGCCATATCAACAGTCGATGGATTGTTGATAGTGGATGCTCCAGGCATATGACAGGAGAGTTAGTTTTGTTGAGAGATTTCAAGGAAATGAAAGGATGTTACGTTAACTTTGCAGGAGATAAGGGTGGTCAGATTACTGGATGTGGTAGTTTGACTAACGGTAAAGTTTCGTTTGATAATGTCAATTTCTGCAAGGAGTTAACTAACAATCTTTTAAGTGTATCACAGATATGTGATAAAGGTTATCAGGTGTTGTTTGATGACAAGAAATGTTATGTGCTCAAACAAGGTATTCAAATTCCTGATGACTGGATTCTGATGACTGCAGACATGTATAAGGACTTATATGTGTTGGACATGGCTAAGGCGGAGACGGTAAATCAAGTTGAAACATGTCTAGTGTCTAAGGCTACAGAACAGGATACGTGGTCTTGGCATAGACGAATGGGTCACATACACATCAGAAAAATGAATTATCTTGTACATAATCAATTGGTTGATGGTGTACATGTTAAACATTTTAGATTACCTGATGTGTGTGTTTCTTGTAAAAAAGGAAAACAGAAAAGGAGGTCGCATAAGTCTAAAACTGTTTTTTCTATTGATAAACCATTAGAACTCCTTCACATGGATCTGTTTGGACCGATTAATGTGAAGAGTATTGGTGGTGAATCTTATTGCTTTGTTGTGACCGATGATTTTTCTCGATTTTCATGGGTTTTATTTTTAAAGACTAAATCAGAAACTTATGAAAACTTTGTGTTGCTTGTGAACAGATTGGAGACTTTGTACAAGTTAAGGGTTAGGCGGGTTCGATCAGACAATGGGACAGAATTCAAGAATCAGAACATGGAAGCTTTTTGTGATTCTAAAGGGATTCAGCAGCAGTTTAGCGCACCGTATGAACCACAAATGAACGGTGTGGCTGAGAGGAAAAATCGTACATTGATAGAGTCTGCTAGAACGATGTTAGCTGATTCAAAACTGCCCATTACTTTCTGGAGTGAAGCCGTAGCGACCGCCTGTTTTACCCTTAATCGAGTGCTGATAGTCAAAAGACATAAAAAGACTTGTTATGAACTTCTTCAGAATCGGAAACCAAATTTGGAACACCTGGAACCCTTTGGGGCTCCTTGTACAATGCTCAAGAAAGATGCTAAATTCAACTCTAAGGTTGAAGAAGGTTTCTTTCTGGGTTATAGCCTACCCAATAAACGTGTGTTTAACAAACGCACGGGTGTTGTGGAACTCTGGTATAATGTGGATGTTCAACGACATACACCTATACCGGAAGGCAAAGGTCCAAATTGGTTATTCGATTATGATAAACTTTTCGAGTCTTTTAACTTGTCTCCTACTGTTACTGATGATGAAATTTCTTTGCAGATGTTATATGACTTACAAAATTCTGAAGATCAAGAAGTTTCTCATCAAGTTGAAGATAATTCTCCAACTGAGGAAGGCATTACTGAAGCAGTTAATGTTGACTGGTCATCGGAGGATGATCAGGAAATTTTTGAAGATGCAATTTCTCACGATCAAGATGAAGAACAAGATATCACAAATCTTGATCATGGAGTTGGCGTCCCGCAAGTGCCAGTGTCTAGAGTCCATGTGAATCACCCTGTAAAGCAGATTATTGGAGATCCGTCTGTTGGAGTACAGACGAGAAGGCAAATTGGATCTGAGGATAGCCTGTATGTTGAGCTGGAGCGTAATCATGGGACTCAAGAGTTATGGATGCATTCTGCATTCGTTTCTCAGATTGAGCCTAAATCTGTAACTGAAGCCCTGCGTGAGCCTGCCTGGGTGGAGGCCATGCAAGAGGAGCTTAATCAGTTTCAGAAACTTGGCGTATGGCATTTGGTAGATTTACCAAAAGGTGAAAAGAAGATTGGCACCAGGTGGGTGTTGAAGTGTAAGCGAGACGATAGAGGCGTGATTGTTCGAAACAAGGCTCGTTTGGTTGTCCAAGGGTTCAGACAAATCGAAGGAATTGACTATGACGAGGTTTTTGCACCTGTGGCGCGGCTTGAAGCAATTAGATTATTTCTATCTTTTGCTGCCCACAAAAAGTTCAAAGTATACCAGTTGGATGTCAAGTCTGCATTCCTTTATGGTTCATTGAAGGAGACAGTGTATGTTTGTCAGCCACCGGGCTTTGAGGATCCTATCCACCGGGATCAGGTTTATATCCTTGACAAAGCACTGTACGGTCTTCATCAAGCTCCTCGAGCCTGGTATGAGACCCTCTCGACTCATCTTATTGAACACGGGTTCAATAGGGGTCAGATAGACAAAACTCTGTTTTATCGGGAAAAGGGCAAGGACATTCTTCTTGTTCAGATCTATGTGGATGACATCATCTTCGGATCTACCGATGAGCAGATGTGTTTAGAATTTAAGCAGGTTATGATTGAGAAGTTTGAGATGAGTGCTATGTCTGACATTAAGTTCTTTTTGGGTTTACAGATTGATCAGTCTGATGATGGTATTTTTATCCATCAGACCAAATACATTCAAGACGTGCTAAAAAGGTTTAGCATGCTTGATTGTAAATCCATTTCCACGCCCATCCAGCCCAATCACGGGATTGAGCCGGATATTAAGGGGGAGATAATAGATGCTACATTATATCGTGGAATGATTGGGAGCTTAATGTATTTGACTGCCTCTCGACCAGATATTGTATTCGCTACAAGTATCTGTGCTCGCTATCAATCAAAACCAAAGGTTTCTCATCTGATTGCAGTCAAGAGGATTTTACGTTATCTGAAGGGTACTCCAGACACCGGTCTGTGGTATCCTAAGGATGATAACTACTCCTTTCATGCTTACAGTGATTCAGACTATGGAGGATGCAAGACTGACTCCAAATCAACTACTGGAGGTGCTCAATTTTTGGGGGAGAGGTTAGTCTCATGGCAGTGCAAGAAACAGACTTCTGTTGCTACATCTACATGTGAAGCTGAATATGTAGCAGCTGCCAGTTGTTGTTCCCAAGTTTTGTGGATACAACAACAGATGCGAGACTATGGACTTAATTTCCTAACTACCCCGATTCATGTCGACAATGAGGCTGCAATTGCGATTACCAAAAATCCAGTGTATCATTCACGTTCAAAACATATTGATATTCGGTTTCATTTCATACGAGATTGTTATGAAAAGAAACTGATTGATGTTGTGAAGATACACACAAATGAGCAAAGGGCAGACCTTCTCACCAAAGCCTTTGATAAACAACGTTTTGAGTACTTACTCAAATTAAATGGAATCAGGGTTATGGGTGAGGTAATCAAGATTCAATTTCCTTCATAATCAAATTTATTGAAATAACATCAGATTTTTATTCATTTTTTGTGTTTTTAGTTTTTAGGGGGAGAATGGTTTTAGAAAATACAAAAACATTAAAAAATCAAAAACACAAAAACAAGAAAAATATTAAAAATCTGAGAAATTGATTTGTTTATGTGAGAAATGATAGTACATTATTTACATTTGGAAATATATCTGTTTGTATTATTAAAATTTATAAAATAATTACAAGTACTATAAATGATGTGTTGATAGGTTTATAACTTAGTAAAGATAAGTTTGAATAAATTTTTGATAATGTTTTATAAGAAACAAATGCTTAGAATGCAGTACTTAGTTTTGTCCTAAAAGAGTGGTAATTTTCTGACAAAATGTTTCTTGAACATAAAGTCAAATTTCTAGTTGATCATGTCTTTAATTTTTTTAATAAAGAAATTTTGATTTGGTTTTTCTTTTATTTTAGTTTAAAGCTGATACATTCTTTGTGTATATTTACGTATCGACCTGATTGTGTTAGCTTTAGACAATTCAAATTTGTTTTTCTTGGTTTTGTTTAAGATTTGGACAATCTATGTGTATATGTGAATATCGAACTGATTGTTAAATCTTAAACTTAAATTATTGTTTCATTCATTTTCTGGATCATTTGAGTATACGTAAGTATCAACCTTGATTCCATGATCTTGAACAAATTCAAATTGTTTTTCTATTTGTTATTTTCAAAAAGAAATTCTGCTTTATTTTTGCATGATCAGACTAGGTATAATTGATATTATAAGTTTGAGAACATTTATGTTTGATTAATTATTCACAAATTGGGGATGTGTTCAAGTAGTTGAATTATTATAAAATGTTTGATAATTTTGTTTAAACTGATTTTTTTACTAAGTAATTAAATTTAAAAGGAGAAATATATTAACAATCATTGTAGACTTGTAATTTACAAATAATTGTTATATAATATAAACAGATATATTGAAAATTGTAATATAATATGATCTCATGTCTGAATCTTTCTCAAACAAAAAGATTTTTAGTTATTAGTGTTAGATTGCATTTTATTTGTTTTAAAAATTTAAAAAAAAAATTCAAAAAGATTTTATTTTTAGTTTTATTCATTCAAAAATCTGATGTTAAATTGATAATGTTTGATTATTTGTTTGACTTTGGAACAATTAAATATGAATTTTGTTTTGAATTTTAAAAGAAAAATCATGTTTAGAGAAGGTTCGTTGAATGGGTTCGTTGGTAAGGTTCGCTGAGATTGGTTGTTGACAGGGTTCGTGAAATAGTTCGTGAGTTAGGGTTCGTGGAGATAGTTCGCAAAATGGTTCGTCAAGAAGGTTCGTTAAAATGGTTCGCTGGAAAGGTTCGTGACATATATATACAGGGTTCGCGAAAATAGTTCGTCACTTTCATCTTGATCACAGACGACGAACCTTTGAGCGAATTTTTTCGATTTTCGATCTTGGACCTCCCAGAGCTTTTGATTGTTATCATTAGATTCAGAATCATTTCGTGAACATTTCTAGAAATGGCGAACTTAGTTTTCGGAGATAAACACAATATTTGTGCTCATTTGGATCCGACAACCAAGAATGGTCAAGAATTTCGACCAATGATCGAGTTTCTTAGAAGATCAAGGGTTTATCATGCTATATCTAGTTCAGTTCAGATATATAGATCTCATATTCAGAGCTTTTGGGGATCAGCTCGGATTATCTCTGTTGATGATGTGTACACTATAGATGCGAATGTGCTTGGACAAGCAATTCGTATAACTGAGGCTGATGTTAGGAGGGTATTACAGTTTGGAGGTGAACCTGATGGTGTGACTCTTATTCCTGAGAGTTGCATCAAAGGTTGTTTTCTATGTATTAGATACTTTGGAGCTTATAACTCCATTTCAGTGAAGAAGGGTAAGCTTCCTCTGCAGTACAAGTTTCTAGCACATGTGTTGCTGCATTGCCTTAGCATGAGGAAAGGCACATTTGATGAGTTGAGGGACTTGATGCGATCTGCCATGGTTGCTCTCATATTGAACAAACCGTTCAATTTTTCTGGCATGATCTTCCGTTACATGTGCGACAACATCACAAAGGCTAAGGATAGGTTTTATATGTATCCTAGATTTGTGAAAATGTTGATTGATGAGAGATTTCCTGAAGGTCAGCTACCCAGGGAAGTTGGAGATTTGTTAAAGATTAAACACATGACTGATTCAAGTTTAGGTCAAGTCAGAGTATATCAAAGAACTGGGGATGCTGTACAAGAAAAGGATTTGATTGCACATTGTGCCAGGGCAAATTATGTTGCACCTGAGGCTGATGCATGGAGGCATGATGATTCAGAATCTGATTCTGAAGATGTTGCAGCTGCTGATAATCAATCACCACCTCCACCTCCACCAAGGCAACAACCAAAGAAGAAGACTCCTGGTCAATCTTCTCAATCCACTTCTCAAGCTAAATCATCTCAAGAGCAATCTTCTCAAGAACCTCTAGAAGTTGATATGTCTGAAATGCAGACAGAGACTGCTGCTGTTGATGATGAGAGTGAGTCTTCTGACACAGAGTCAGAGTATGAGATGGTTCAAGATGGGAACCAGATGGTGAAAAGGAGGAAGAGAAAGTTTGTTGAAAAGAATGCTGAGGAGAAGGAAGAAAAGGATGATCCTATTTTTGTTCCTGAAGAGCCTGAATCTTCTAAACCAAAGAAGATTAAAAGAATGGCCAAGAGAGGGCCTTATGAGAAGATGAAGACAAAGACTGATAAGACCACTGTGTCTTCACCTGTGATTGTTTCTTCAGTTCCTGCCACTGTTTCTCCTGTTGTTACTACATCAGTATCTGTTATTGATTCACCAGTCATCACTTCAGTTTCTGAGTCTGATATTCATGTTTCTACTGTACAAACTCCTGAGTTTGTACATGTAGCATCTTTCTCACCATCATTTGTAGAGACGACTACTGTATCTACATCATTGCCCGAGACTTCTATTCCTCAGGATTCTATTCCTAGAGATGATTTATTTTCAGGGCTTGATGATCTGGGTGATATTAACTTCACAGTTAATTATGATGATACAGATCTTAAAAGAAGATTATCTATTCTTTCCAAGGAGGTTGAGAGTTATAGGAAAGAAAAAGAGCGAAAAGTTGCTGAGATTAATGAGATTAAAGCTCAGATGGCATTAATGATGAAATGGAGAAAGGAGGATATGGAAGAGAAGAAAAAGATGCAAGACAAAATTTCTGAATTGGATTTCTTCATCAAACTACAATCTGAAGATATAATTGATTTGAAGAATGATAATATTGATTTGAGATTCAAGATCAAGGATTTGGAATCTAAAGCTATAAAGTCTGAAGCTTCAAGCTCAAAAGTTGATAAAGTAGTGGTTGATATTGATGAAGAAGAAGAGAAGGTTGATGAAGAAGAAGAAGAAGAAGAGGTTGACTATGGTGATACTGATATTGATGAACATCCTGATGATGGAGCGGATGGTGGTGATGATGGAGCAGATGATGGTGCTGGTGGAGTTGTTGGAAGTTCTGGGAGTTTAAATTCTGTGACTGGAGCTATTGTGGTGTATACTCCTTCTACACTTGCTGCTGATGCTGTTCCGTTGTCTTCTGTATCTTCTGATAGGGCTAGGGATTGTACTGATGTTGAATTTGAGGACTTAGATGAAATAGAACATCCCATGGCTATTCTTGATTACTCTCTGCCTACATTTCTTGATTTATTTAAAATGCATTCTGATATAGATTTGCAGAGAAACATTGTTGAAATTCAAGCTTATCAAGATAGAGAAGAAGGAGAAATTTTGGGTGACTACTCATTTCAAGATTATCAATCTGTTTTTGATGATGATAAGGATGATGATGATGATTTGATGTTTGATTTTGAAGAGTATGATGATACTGATTTGTCTGACTTTGATAAAGATGTTATTGATGAAGAATTGTTGAATTTAAACATGATGAAGAAGATATTTGATATTGGAAGTACATCAAGTTCAACTTTGAATCCAATCAGAGAAAAGACAAATTTGGATTATTGGAAGGAATTTCAAGATGAAACAAAGTATATCATTGACCATTTGCATTCTTTCAAGATTATGAGGGAAGTATATGAAGATAAAGATCCAGACAATCTAACTAAACAATCCACAAAGTTCAAGATTGGATCTAAATCCAAGATGATTGGGAGGATTATTAGTTATGGTTATTTTCATTATATTCCTGGAAGTTTGTCTGATAAAGGTTGTTATGTGGTTAAAAGGGTTGATGGATGTCAATACTTTGGAAAGGCTACTGATTTGATGAGTCTACCAGCTTTTGAATGTAAAGATCTTTCAAGATTAAGAATGATAAAGCCTATTCAGACTCGACATAATGAAATATTTGAAAATTTGTTAAAGAAAGAAGGTCGTTTTGGATGGAGTTTGTTATCTCCGCAGTTTAGGGAAAGATTCAAAGATTATGTGAAGCCCAAAGTTTATAAAAGACCGAGACTTAGAAAAGTTGAACAAGATTGGAATCCATATTTCAAGTTTTGGTTTTATGATGAAAGAACTTCAGAAGGCATTATTGTGCTGAAGCAGGAAGAGAACTGGAGGGTGATAAGAATGCTTGATCCTATATGGATTGTGAATTGTTCGAGGGATGATATTAGTTTGTTGAATTCATCTCAGATATATGCTGAAGATGGATATCATGATGTGGGAGTCAGTTTTAAAGATATTGCAATTCAATTTCAAATCATTGCACAAATGTGTTTCACTTTGGGAATACATTCTGGTTGCAATTGGAATGATGTGAATTATCTTTATACTGAGCTGATGCAAGTACAAAAGGAGAGAGATGATAGAGATTATAAAGTGGAAGCAGAAAAACTTGCAAAGATACCACGTTCGGTAGTGATACGAGCGGTGGACAATGTAGTTGTTGAAGTTGGTGAATCGAGTGGATTAAAAGACAAAGTTGAAGAATCAACTGAAGACAAAGTTGAAGAAACCATTGAAGATAAAGTTGAAGAAATA
This sequence comes from Mikania micrantha, assembly GCA_009363875.1. Classification (NCBI taxonomy): domain Eukaryota; kingdom Viridiplantae; phylum Streptophyta; class Magnoliopsida; order Asterales; family Asteraceae; genus Mikania; species Mikania micrantha. Next base: position 61,133 of record SZYD01000186.1, on the reverse strand, counting down.
ACTGAAGTCAAAGATTGAAGATTTTGATAGCAAACATTTAGGGGGAGTTTGTTAGTGCATATTTGAAATTGTTTGCTATTCAAAAGTTGTATTTATTTTGAATTGTAAAGGGTTCGGCTAGGTTTGCCAAGGTTCGTTTGGCCCACGAACCTAGGCAGGTTCGGCGAACCTATTGTGTCTAAGGGTTCGGCGAACCTATAATATTGATATGGTTCGTCTGACAAACCTATAGGTTCGTTTAGCAAACCTTAGGGTTCGGCTCACGAACCTAAGGTTCGCTGGTCTGTAACTATATATAGTTGTTTTGTTTGTTATTTTCAGTAGATTTTTGCTGAGTGTTTTGTGAGATCTGCTGAAACTCTCTGTGTGAGAAGTTTGTTAGTCTTGTAATCATTTGTTGATAATACAAGAAGTTTTTATTGAAATTGCTTGTGTTCTTGAGTTTTATACATATCAACTATGGATTCCGCACGTAGTAGATAGTTAGTAGAGCTTGTATTTCGATCCTGAACGGTTTCACCAAACCAACAACCTTTCCAAGGAGAAACCTTCAACATGACACGGTCTCCCACTTGGAATTCCAACGGCTTACGCCGTTTGTCAGCGTAGCTTTTCTGTCTACTTCTTGTAGCTTGCAATCTTCTCTGAATCTGAGCAATCTTGTCAGTGGTCTCCTGAATAAGTTCTGGCCCAGTTATACGATTATCTCCCACTTCGGCCCAGCAGATCGGTGATCGACATTGTGGCAAATGAGAATCCCAATTCCCACCGAAATCCAAAATACAGGTTCTTAACATATCCTCTAGAGTTTGAATAGTACGTTCGCTTTGACCATCCGTTTGAGGGTGGTAAGCTGTACTCAGGTTTAACTGTGTCCCTAGAGATTTCTGCAGTGATTGCCAGAACCTTGATGTGAATCTGCTGTCTCTATCAGAAATAATAGACAATGGCACACCATGGCGTACCACTATCTCATTGATGTACAATCTCGCCAGTTTATCCATCGTGAAAGTCTCACGCATCGGCAAGAAGTGAGCAGATTTCGTCAAACGATCAATGATAACCCAGATAGTATCATGACCACTGGAAGTGCGGGGTAGCTTGGTAATGAAATCCATAGCTATTTGTTCCCACTTCCAGAGCGGAATCTCAGGCTGTTCCAGTAAACCAGACGGTCTCTGGTGTTCCGCCTTTACCTTCGCACACGTTAGACATCGGCCGACGTACTCGGCTATGTCTTTCTTCATTCCCGGCCACCAATAAAATCCACGTAAGTCTTGGTACATTTTATCAGCGCCTGGATGAACAGAATATCTAGTCTTGTGTGCTTCATCGAATATAAGCTTTCTCAGTTCATCTACTGCAGGAATCCATATACGATCCTGGTAGTAGATCATTCCATCAAGCTTAGTCTCTAAATGTTTCTCTACTCCGCAGTCAAGTTCTTTCTTCAAGTTTCCCTTATCAACTGATTCCTGTTGGGCTTGCATGATTTTGTCTTGTAAGCTTGTCTGCACAGTCATCCCCATTGCCCTAACGCGTAGGGGTTTGACCCGTTCTTTCCGGCTCAAGGCATCAGCTACAACGTTTGCCTTTCCCGGATGGTACTTGATCACACAATCGTAATCATTCAGAAGTTCAACCCAACGGTGTTGTCGCATGTTGAGTTCCTTCTGATCAAAGATATGCTGCAGACTCTTGTGATCTGTAAATATGGTACACTTAGTGCCATATAAGTAATGTCTCCAAATCTTCAATGCGAAAATTACTGCTCCCAGTTCAAGATCATGAGTAGTGTAATTCTTCTCATGAATCTTCAACTGTCTTGATGCATAGGCTATGACCTTGTCCCGTTGCATTAGTACGCAACCAAGTCCCTGATGGGATGCATCACAATATACAACAAAGTCATCACATCCTTCTGGGAGAGATAGGATTGGAGCATCACACAATTTCTGTTTCAATGTCTGGAAAGCATCTTCTTGTTTCTGTTCCCAGACGAACGGTTCACTCTTCTGGGTTAACTTAGTGAGAGGCAAAGCTATCTTAGAAAAGTTCGAGATGAATCTCCTATAATAGCCTGCCAATCCCAGAAAAGACCGAATCTCCGTTGGTGTCTTTGGAGTGTCCCAGTTCTTTATTGCTTCAATCTTGGCGGGATCTACGTGTATTCCCTCACTGTTGACTACGTGACCAAGAAACTAAACTTCCCTTAACCAAAATTCACATTTAGAGAACTTGGCATAGAGCTTCTGTTCTGTCAACAGTTCCAAGATCTTTCTGAGATGTTGCTCGTGTTCTGCTTTGCTCTTGGAATAAATCAATATGTCATCAATGAAAACAATGACAAACTGATCTAAATATGGCTTGCACACTCGGTTCATGAGATCCATGAAAACCGCTGGTGCATTCGTCAATCCGAAAGGCATCACTAGGAATTCGTAATGCCCGTATCTGGTTCGGAAAGCCGTCTTCGGTATGTCTTCATCTTGAACTCTAAGCTGATGATACCCGGACCGTAGATCGATCTTTGAGAAATACTAGGCTCCTTGCAACTGATCAAACAAGTCGTCAATCCTCGGCAGTGGATACCGATTCTTGATAGTTAACTTGTTCAATTCTCGATAGTCGATGCACATTCGAAACGATCCGTCTTTCTTCTTCACGAACAAGACCGGAGCTCCCCAAGGTGAGTAGCTCGGTCTGATGAATCCTTTATCCAGTAACTCCTGCAACTGGTTCGACAATTCCTGCATCTCCGAAGGTGCTAGCCTATAAGGGGATTTAGCAACAGGAGTTGCTCTAGGAACTAAGTCAATTCGGAACTCTACTGGTCGCGCTGGTGGCAAACCAGGTAGGTCTTCAGGAAATACTTCTGGATACTCTTTCACTACTGGTACGTCTTGAATCTCTTTCTGGGCTTTCTCCTTTTTCACTACATGAGCAAGGAAGGCTACACATTGCTTCTGTAAACACTTACGCGCCTTTATGTATGAAATGATTTTAACACTTCGTTTTGCCTGATCCCCTCTAACTTCCAACACACAGTCCTCTGGTAATGGAGCTCGAAGCAGCTTCTCAGAACAGATGACTTCCACTCGGTTAAAGGAAAGCCAATCCATTCCAACAATGATGTCGAAACTACCCAACTCCATCGGTATCAAGTCGATGGCAAATGTATGACCATTAAGTGTCAACGGGCAATTCCTATATACTGTACTAACCGTGATCTGTTTTCCGTTAGCTACTTCTATAATATAAGGGGAGTCTAACTGTTCTTCTATAGAATCTAGTTGGCATGCAAAATCGGCAGAGATAAAACTCTGATCCGCACCAGTGTCAAATAGAACAGATGCATAAAAGTCATGTAAGAGAAACGTACCAGTGACCACATTTGGGTCATGGCGTGCAGCTGGTGCTCCAATAACAAAAGCTCTTCCACGAGGAGCTTGAACTGCTTGTTGTGCCTTCTTCGGGCAGTTCTTTGCAAAGTGGCCTTGTTCGCCACAGTTGAAGCATCCACCATTGTTCTGATTAGCTGGTGGAGGAAGTGCTAGAGCAGCATTGTTAACTGCTGGATTTGGTGTCAGTCTGCACTGCTGAACCCAGTGCCCTTTTCTTCCACAACCCGTGCATTGACGGCACTGGTTGTTTGCAGCATGATGATACTGGCATTTAGTACACAAAGGATGTGGGCCAGTATACTGCCTCTTGGGCACATTTTGTTGTGCCGTTGCTACTTGATTCAGGGGAGTAGCCATAGTGTAGTTCTTGATTAATTTCTGTTTCTTCTTTGAGTGTTGCTGGTGTTGTGGCTTCTTTGAAGACTCTTCCTTGCGTTTACCGGTGTCAGCCTCTTTCTTCAGTACCCCAGAGGCTACCATCAGATCAGTGAGTTTTCCAGACAGTCTCACTGCTGATTCGACAGTAGTAGGGTTGGCTGAAACAACCATTCCCTGAATGCAGGCGGGAAGTCCACCTACATAACGATCTATCCTCTTCTCTAAAGTTGGTACCATGTCTGGCACCAAAGCAATCAACTCGTGATAACGAGTAGTGTACCCCATGTGATCAGCCCCTTTCATCACATGGTTGGATAACTCAACTTCCAACTTCTGTAGTTCATTTTTGGGGCAGAATTTTGTTCTCAGTAACGCCTTGAAGTCCTCCCATGGCATTGCCATAGCTTCTTCTCTACCTCGAGCGTTGATCTGACCATTCCACCAGGTCAGAGCCTGCTTGTTGAATGTTCCAGCAGAGTAGCGGACTTTATGGTGCTCTGGACAGCAGCAGAGGTCCAGAGTAGCCTCTATCTTTTCAATCCATTGGATTAATCCAACGGCTCCTTCAGATCCGCTAAAACTAGGCGGTTTACATCCTACGAATGACTTGTAGGAGTAATGTGAGGTACCACCAGTATTCCCACTGGCTTCTCCTGATGAATTGCCAGTGTTGTTGATCTCATTACGGAGAAGGTTGAACATCTCCGGTATCGCCTCTTTCATCTGATTGGTCATCTGGCTGCTCAGTAGAGTCATCAAAGCGATGGTGGTAGGATCCAGTATGGGAGTCGTGCCTGAACCTGATGCCTGTGTGATCAGTGGGGGAGGAGGTGGAGGCGGTGGAGGAGGTGGCGGTGGTGAATCAGGTGGTGATGGTGTCGAAGAGTGTGGAGCTTGGTCCTGTGATAATGGCAACAGAGGAGGTTGTCTTCGCGGCGGCATTCTGATCATAACCAAAGTAACATTGGTTAGTGCAATGATCGAATGCAGAAGACATAATGCAATAGGCCTTAAATCCTATATTCTCTACATGCAGGGTCCCTAGGTTATAGTCTAGGCCAAACCGTTTAAATAAGTGACCTATATTTCTCTATAACCATGGCTCTGATACCAATCTGTCACACCCTGAGCCGGCGGGATAGGATCGGTTGTCCCGTCGGGCGGAAGGTTCCCGGGGCGCGATATCGTGAGTGATAATCGGATTTGATCAGATTGTTATATGGCACATGATACAAAATTGAGAAATGCTAAATATGATAGAATTACAAAGTTAAATTACATCAGTATTGTTCATAATTTAACAATGTAAATCTACCATCAACATCATAAATTTCTATCTTGTATTTACACAAGATATACAAAATAAATTTGTATAATGATGTCTTCAAAAGTATGCAGGTCCAAAATGCTAAGCCTTCTATCTGAAGTCCTAGTCCAAAAGGAATAACTCCTTAGTTGACCTGTTCGTCACCTGAGAAGTCATGCAAAAATCAAGTCAACACATGGTTGGTGAGTTCATATAGTTTTGTAAATGAAAATGATTTGAACACCTCTTTCGGTAAAGACCCTAACCTCATTAACATCAGTTGTATCATCCGGATCGGTATGCTTATATATAGGGCATACCCCTGGGTCAAGGCTACAACCCCGCCCAGACGCCATCCCACCACATACTAATCCGCATAGGACATTGATGTTAATGATAATTAAGCATTTTTACCTAACACACCTATGATTTAGATTATGATTTCCCAAAACTTGATTTACCTTTGATTCTCTTGATTTTGACCATAGATACATGATTTCTCAAAATCAGTGATAGTAAAATAAAATGTTAAATATTTAATAAAATAAATAAATAAACATTTAAATGCAACTAAGACATGATGATTGGGTATTATTTGACCCAATCAATTAGACTTAGTTATTGGTGGTTGTCCAAGTTGTAACCTCTCACACGTGACCCATACCAGGCATAACTCACAAGGAGTATACCTAGGCGTGACGGGATTTTAATAATGCCCATACAGCCTGACCCAAAGGTCTTCCGTACATGCGGGGACTTTAATGTTTTGCCCTTACAGCTTGACCCAAAGGTCTTCTGTACATGCGGGGACTTTAAGGATATCCTTTGATTCTTGATCTCTTGATTCTCTTAGACTTTGATATTGATTTCAATGATTGTTCACATTGTTGCCCGTATAGCCTGACTACAAGAGTCTTCTATACCTGAAGGGACTTTATATGTGTGTTACACGTGGTCTTGATTCCATATACAACTGACATCCACCTTGACTTGAGTATTAATGATTTCATTAGATTTTAATGATTTCATTATTTCAATGATTCACACACATTTATGATTTCTGATTCCTTGAGTCTCTTGATCTTGATCTTTAGAATTTCCATGATTCACAATGATGTTTGATTCTTGATTATGATTCTTTGTTCTCAGATCCCACACTGAGTTATGATTCCTTTGAATATGATCTTTTGATTTTGTTCATTTGATTTCACTTTGAATTTAGATTCTTGAATTTGAGCTTGATGGACTAAGGGTTGATTTAGAGTTCAAATTTAAGGTATTACTCGTAAGAGTACTTAAATTTATTTGATAACTTGATCTGTTCAATAATTTCCTAGACAGGAGTCTAGGAGTATCAACAACATATATATGTAAAGACATATAACAATAAAAGCATTTAAATAAACAGTTTAAATAAAAACAGTTTACGCATGCTTCTCAGCCCCGCGTTTTAAAACAAAAATGTTAGAAAAGGGGCAATGAACTCACCTGTGTTGCTGTGTATAGAATTACCACAAAATGCGCGCTCGTTGATTGTAGCTTAAGTATCTTCGGTTCCTGAGTTGTTTTAAAAGAATTCGAATTCGATAAGTATATACAGTAATCGTCGTATCTAGGGTTTGGTCTCGGTGTGCAACTAAGTGTCCTAGATTACTAATGTGTTTCTATGATTTCATCTAACTAAGTTAAACTTATTACCCTTAAGTAACCTTGATTCCATGTTAATCACTTAAGGTCTTTAATTAACTCGTATTTAAATTATTTCATTCCAGGTTAATTATTTTACTAAAATTTATAATTTAATTTCTTTTATGAAAAGCATAATTTATTTAAGAAAAGTGTAATTAACATGATGACGGGCTTAGATTAAGCCCATTGGGCCATCTCCGGCCCATTAATTTGACTTTGACTTTTAAACGATTTCTTGATGTTTCTTTGATAACTAAGCCTAGATGATTCAATTAACTCATCTAGGTTAGTTAATTGTCCTTATGAGATTTCCTAGGGTTTAGTTGTCAATAATTAAATCAACACTAAACCTTATTTTAATCCTTTTATGATTTCTCCCATGTTGTATTTCTTTGAATGATGTTATCACCAAATATTTAATTAACAATATGTTTTAGAAACTTGCTTGTTAACTCATGCATGCACTCCCATGCACACACACCATTGATTCCCATGCATACCCCACGTATCCTCCCCATGCATCCCATGCATAAGTAAACCAACCCGACTCAAGTCTTGCCTTGACGAAGGAGTTTGAGCCGGAAGGAGTCTTGGCCGAATGTAAAGTGCCGACTAGGGGGTAGCCGAATAGGACTGTATGGTCGAATGAGTTTAGTCGAATGGGTTCCCGATTGATTTGACCAAATATGTTTGATCCCACGAATGGGCTGTGGCCGAAAGAGTGGGGCGAAGGTCTATGGTCGAATGACCCATGAGTTGGGTCGATCGAATGAGTGCTTCGGCTGACATTGGCCATTCGGGCGAATGAGGGTTAGTGGGACATTCGGCGAATGGAATCTGGTTCAGCTCCTACACTTTCGGCGAATGAAGTGGTAGCCATTCGGCGAACAGAGGGTTTGGCCATTCGGCCTGTGCACACATACGGTGACCTGAAGGTGGTCATTTGGCCGTTCGAAGGCCCCCATGGCAGCCCTTCGATTTCTAACAACCAACTAATCTAACCCACTCTCACTTGATCCTACGCCCTTCTAGTGTGTTTGTGGGTGATTTCCCTAAGGTTTCTTGGCCTAGAACCGGCTTGGATGGGGTTCGAACCTAAGGGTTAGAAACCCTAAAAATCGCAACACAAAACTGATTCTTACCTCAAATTACGCGGTTTAAAGCTCAGATCCTCTGTACTTTTGGGTTCTACTAGTGATGGTGGTGATTTTGACACCAAGAACACATGAAATGGTGAAGATTTAAGTGAGAAATCTTAGAGAGAAGATGAATATTTTAGAGAGAGAGTGAGATGAACGAGATTGGGGTTGGTGGCTGGTGGTTGTGTGATTTAATGGCATTAAAAGCCATAATAAATGACTAAGGTTTACCCGGGTATGTTCGGGTTCGTTCGGTTTCGCGTAGAAATGTCGGTTTCTCGTCGTTTTCATAACGAAACGGCTCGGTTTTAAAATAGAATTTATAAAATTATTTTAGGTTGTGATTCCTAATAAATTAACTAAATATCTTTTAATTATTTAAATTACAAAATATTCATTTAACGTTTAAATCGAATCGCGCGGTCATCGCGCGTATTTGTTCGAATCGCGCGGTCATCGCGCGTATTTGTTCGAATCGTCACCCGATCAAACACGACGATAACTACACTTTTCAATATTGTTTTCTAATTATCGAATATCATTTAGAATGTTAAACTTTCAGATTTATTCGTACAGATCGTCACCTATACGAATAATCTGTCGGTTTAGCATTCACTTAACGATATTCGTGCTGTTTTGTTCTGTAAAGCCTCACATACGTTTATACATAATAAGATCCTAACAAATAAATCACATGATGATTCTGTGTTGCCAGACAATTATCTGACTCAAGAACCATTGTTCTGAATTGATTTCTCTGAAATGAATGTGAATTCACTGTTTTGATGATATGAAATGATACTGAGACTTGATATGAACATTAAATACATTGAATTACATAAGATTTGTTCCTGACTACTGTTCATGATCACTGTTCCGGTGACGTTTCCGGCACTGATGTTACACATTATGCAAGACATTTAGCCAAGGCTTTAGAAATGTTCAAGAACAAAACCATAAAAGCTTCTTGTTCATCACATGTAGTAGTTAATCAATTTTTCAAAGACATTATGGAAATTGATACACATTTACTTAATCAAGAAAGTCACGGGTAGCAACATGCAAGTAAAGTTTGACAAGTATTGGAGTCATGACTCAAAGATTAACATGTTTCTTTACATTGTAGCAATTCTTGATCCTAGACAGAAATTTCGAGTTATTACATTTGGTTTTAGTATAATATGTACAACAGATAAAAAAACCTCAAGACAAGCAAGAAGACATCGATAAAAAGGTCATTCAATGATTCAACCTATAAATGTTTCATTTGAGTTATTATTTGAAGAGTATAAGTTACTATATGACACGGAAAGTTCAAAAACAATATCTGAAAATGATGGAAATGTTCAACTTTTTTCTGAAGGAGATAGTGACTTTTTTGCCAAGTTTCAATCAAGTGGTGGGTTTACCTCTTATAATACCAAATCTGAACTACAAAAGTATCTTCAAGATAAAGAGGAAGCATGGTACCCGAGTTTTGATCTTTTACAATGGTGGAAGACATCTTCTTCAAGATATCCAATTTTGTCGAAAATGGCAAAAGGTATTAATGTATAAGTTTATTATTTTTACTTTGTATTAATATCTAATAATTCTATTTACTATTGTTGTAGATATATTTGTTATTCCTGTTTCTAGTGTTGCTTTTGAATCAGCATTCAGTACGGGTGGAAGAGTTGTTGACGCGTATAGAAGTTCTCTATCTGCGCCAGTTGTGGAAGCATTGATATGCACACAAGATTGAATTAGAAGGTCAAGGAAAGATATTCAATCTTGGATGACTTGTCAAACTTTGATGATGTTGGAAAAGGTAAACAACAATGAAGTATTTATTTATTTTTCTCATGCTTTTATAATAAACAATTTGTTATTTGTTTATGTTGAAATTTCAGAGAAGCTTGATCCTAATCACGCAAATCACGAGGTCGACTAGCCAAGGCTTAAGGAAGCGTCCCTTATTTGTTTAATGAATTGATGTCTTTGCTGAAATACTTAATTTTTCAATTCAACACATTTGATTCAAGTTTTTTTAAGTAAGATTTTGATGATATTGAATTTATTGCTTTAATTACTTCATGATTAATTATGATGCAAGTTTTTTGTAATTTTGTTTATTCCTTATGGTTGCATGGCCGCTTCATTACAGTGTAGATGAGTTATTTATTATGATTCAAGTTTCTTTCAATTATTTTTATTCCTTATGGTTGCAGCCTGCTTTATTGCAGTGTACATCAGAAAATTGTACATTTGTATATCAGAAAATTTGTAATTTGGTTTTAAGGTTCTCTTTATGACATGAGTTTGGGGTTCTGTTTCCAACATTATGATAAAACTACATTTATACCAGAGGCAGGTGCAAGTATATGGAGGTTTTTGCTATGGATCGAGTATGATTTTCAGCAGCCTTGCTCCAATCATAACATACCTACATATAACATATATGCATAATACATCAAACTCTGCTATGAGACAATTTTAATCCGAAAATATGCATTATGCTAGTACCGCGTAAGCATATATGGAGCCAACCGAACATTATGATAAATGTAAATCTGTTTCTGTCACAATTTCAGCAGACAACCAAACATCAAATAATAGTATTTAAGAATTTAACTTCTAACAAATCTTTAAGAATCAAAATCCCAAACAATTTGCATTGAAATACCTTTAATCTTTGCTTGCTATCCTTGTCCCAGAAACGAATGGAACCATCAGATCCTTCAGTTGCAAATGTGTGATGAATCTAAACAAGAACAACAGAAGATCAAAGGGTTGATGTACATTTGAACATTCATATATGAAGTAATAAACATTGTTTCAAGTTGGATGTTTAGCAAAGATAAAATTTCAACCAATTTACTTGCATGATTGAATAACTTACCACATGAGTTCCGTATATTTCAACCAAATACAAACAGATCACATAAATTTGGAGCTATTCTACATGAAATTTCATAATGAAACTAAATAACTTACCATTTCTGACTTTCTGTCGAATCACAGTCTCGTGTCTTCATCAAGACGACATAACAAAGGGGGAGTTGATTCGGATCCCAATATCTTCATCTTCAACTACTGTCCATAACAAAGGGTTTTTGATGAATTGGTGTTGAGCACAACTCGATGGTTCACCTTGCAAATGGAGGCGAGAAATTTGGGGTAAAATATATCGGTCTTAGGGTTTTATTGAAGCCGAAATTACCCGATTAACAAATACCCGATACCCGCATGATATTGATTATACCGGGTTTCGGTCTTCATTTTTTACACAAACCGGGTCAGGTCCGATCCGGTTATCCTCCTTATCGGTTCGGTCTAACCGGTCCGGTTATAAGAGTAAACAAGTTATTTTTAGCTCGCGTGTTGTAGTAATAATGCCATATGATGTAACAGTAAAGGGTGTGTCCACGTGTTTGCAAATTTAGCAAGGAACAAATTATTAAGAAAAGTTTAAGCGGACATGTAGATAACAGTAAATATGTTGCAACTTTTTTTATAAGTTGAATGAACAAATGTTACTAAGGAAATTGAAGGTTAGCTTTGTTAATATTATTAAGAGTTAAATGCAATTTGCAACCCTCTGGTTTACTTCTTATCGGAGATTGCAACCCTCCTTTTTTATTTTTGCAACTTGCAACCCTGTTTTTTTAAAAAGACTGCAACTTGCATCCACTCATTTAAAATTAACATAATTCCGTTAGTTTATGAAGGGTAAAATTGTAATTTATTATTTATAAATTGAAAAATGCAATTTGCAACCTAGTGGTTTATTTCTTACCGGATATTGCAACCCTCTTTTTTTATTTTTACAACTTTCAACCTTATATTTTATTTAAATTAACAGACTCATTGTATAATTTATGAAAATATGTAATTTTGCAAGCTAGGAAAAGTAATTATTCAATTCTCTTTTAAAAATAATAATAATATATGTATATATAGTGACTTTTATAATTTTTTGAAAAAACCTACAAAAAAGGTTAAGAAAAGTGACCGTAAATAATGTACTCTTTTATAACTTTTTTAATCAAATTATTTTTAACCATTAATTATAGATCTAATAATCTTAATATATTTTACACCAAATATACCTTTTACAATGAACCAACCATATATGTTTGTGCATATGTGATTTAGTTTAATAATTTTATATAAATGGGTTAAACTAGGTCTTGATAACGATACAAAATAAAAAAGAAAAGAAAAAAGGAGGGGGGGAGGTAAAGATCTCGTGACTGGCTTCACGAAATTGGGCTATAACTCTCCAAATGTAATGAGTGGGACGATCTTGAGGTGTGATGTGATTGGCACCAGACGTGATCAGTGGCAGTTTTGGAAATTTTATTATAGGGGCAAAAAATATAGGTTGGTAAAAATATATATGTATAAAACAGGTTGTGTTAGTTGAAATCACAAAATAAACCTATCCATCTTGGTAAAAAGCAGGTCGAGATAGTTGAAACCACAAAACAAACCTTTCAAAAGTATGTAAAAAAATAATTGCTTAAAGTTACAACAAAAGTTGATATTCGTATAAAATTAATGAAAAGGACATAGTTTTCATTATTCACTTCCAATTTTGTCCTTTTATAATCAAATTTGTAATCCTTGTAATCAGATTTGTGCCTTCTTTATCAAAATTAAAAAAAAATATTTAAAGAAATACATTATAACATTTGATCGTGGGATCCTACGGGGAGCATATCTTGTAACATTGGAGGTTGCAAGTTGCAAAAATAAAAAAGAGGGTTGCAATCTCCAGTAAAAAATAAACCATAAGGTTGCAAATTGCATTTTTTAATTTATAAATAATAAATTACAATTTTACCATTTATAAACTAACAGAGTTATGTTAATTTTAATTGAGTGGGTGCAGGTTGCGATCTTTTAAAAAACACAGGGTTGCAAGTTGCAAAAATAAAAAAGGAGGGTTGCAACCTCTGATAAGAACTAAATCACAGGGTTGCAAATTGCATTTAACTCTATTATTAATAAACAAATGTTATTAATGAATTTATATATATAATATATAATAAAAGAATAATATTTTATATAATGTCTTTCTAGGTTATTTATATGCCATTTTTATTAAATTTAAAGATTAATTTTACTTAATACAATTAAGTCAAACTTTGAAATTAGAAAAAAAAATAAATATTAAATATTAATGAAAATATAATTATTTCAAACTATTCCATTACTAATTTTGAAAAATAAAAAATTTCAATCTCATTTATATTGTTTAAAAAACTGTTCAAAGATATATAAAATGTATTTTTTTTCTTTTTTTAAAACGGGATAACTTCATAAATTTGTAATCAACTTTCAATTTTGTTCCAGTCAAGTCACTTAAACTTTTTTTTTGTCTCAATTAAGTCATTCAAGTTATTTTGATATTATAATCCTATGTTTTTTACCTGAATAACAGGTAATACATGTTGATATAAGTTTGAGTGAATAATTTTTTTTCTTAAAAATGACTGACTTGAATCAATAATTACTAATTATTAATTTTTGTTTTTTGTCAAGTGTTAATTAAAATTAATAATTATTGATTCAAGTGGCTTATTTTTTTAAAAAAAGTATTCACTCAAATTTATATCAATATGTATTACTTATTATTTAGGTTAAAAACATAGAATTAGAACACTAAAATAACTTGAATGACTTAATTAATACAAAAAAAGATGGAGTAACTTGATTGGAACAAAGCTGAATATTGGTTATATTTCTATAAAATGTTTTGTAATGTTTAATTTTGTACAGCTCTGCGTAATACTCAATTAACAAGATATTGTTATTATGTAAAATATTGAGGGTATACATAAAAATGAGGGTTAGCGTTATCCTTGAGCAAAGTTATTCGTAGTTGCCCCCAATAAACCGACATACGCCCCAAGTTAACTAATAACCATGTTTCTTTTTTGTTTTCAACACTCTTAATGTGAGGCAATACTTCGAAGGTCTTAATAACCATCACTTGCATAAACAATTTCAACACCGAGCGTCAAACTAGAGAAGAGTCTAATGTTTCATCACTTTATAAAGGTTGAATCAGATCTCTAACCCTGATTACAATTGCTTAAAAGTTGAAACATAAAAATGTTAGTTTTAAAACTTGTTTGAATGGTAAACATCTAAAAAGAGTGTCTCCAACTTCAACTGTTCACAACTTGGGCCAAAAATTTGTTAAGACCAAAATGTTTTAAGTCGAATTGTCCCTGTGAAATATATTACAAGAAATACAATTCAACAAAATATATATATATATATTAGCCAAAAGAGAAAGTTATCAACAAAATAAGATTTTGATGATACAAAAGCTAATACCAACTTCTTTCCTTCATATGATTTGTTACTTGTTACCAGAACACAAGTGCTAGCATAACCAGTACTCACAAGAGCTAAATTCAAGCTAACAGTAATATAACAAGAGAACTACAAAGCAAGGTAAATTATCAAACCATCAACAAGCAAACCCTCTTGCCAGTTTCTTTATTCAGTCATCATCTTCCTCCTGCAAAAGACAAAGAAAAACGTTAAATTAACTGAGGAACCCATTTTCTTGACAGCCATCAAAGACAATAGCACATAACAAGTTCTTCAATTTAACTATAAAAAAAAAAATCATGAACAGAATTAATGTTGCATGTGTTTCTTTAAAAATGAGATTGTGGTAAATTTGATTGCTATTATAAACTTACTAAAACATAAATCTACCTATTTTAATAAATAAACGTTTTTAGAAAATACATTGTTATGTTACTAGAGCACCTCTAAATTGGTTTCCTGCCCCTCTCTCTCTCTCTCTTACTAAATATTTATGACATTTTTTTAAATTTTAATTTTTCTTATCTTTTTTTATTAAATAGTGATGATTTTATTCAATTTGATAAATAATATGTTGATATTATAAGTCATATTTTTTATATTTTTATAAACATCATATAGAAAATATATGATATGCTGCTTAAAATATATAATTTTAAAATTTATTTTTTAACATGTATAATAAACAAGCTTTTAACCTGGCATTAACAAAATAAAAAAGCAACTACAGTATTTACAACATACATCATCCTCGTCACTGTCACCATCCTCATTGTTAACCTCAGACTTGGATTTGTCAGAATCACCATCCTCATCCTCATCCTTACCACCTGAAACCTGTTTTCATTGGAACAATCTTGTAAACAGTAAAGCAAAATCTAAATCTAATTAAACCAATAGATAAAATAGTATTCTTAACTAAGATTACCTGTTTTTTGTTGTAAGCAGCTATGGTCTTCTCATAATCTGCTTTCCTTTTGTCAGCTTTGGCTACATAAGGTGCTTTTTCCTGTGTTTACAAGGTCCAAAATGCCCCCAGTATTAACTTAGCTCTTTAAAATTGCAATGGATCAGTAAACACAACTACACTAACAAGCAAACCAAAAACAGATTTAATCAAGTAAAATACAGAAATATGAAGAGAACAAGCTACTAATATAAGCAAAATAACGGCATGATAAGTGGCAACATATGTAGATCATAAACAAACTACACAAACCTGGATACTAAATCATCTCAAATTCAACAGCAAAACGTTAATTTATTTAACTAACAAAACACGATTACAACTCTGTGATATCAAATGTAATCACTTCTGTAATATATATTATGCATAAATCAAGCTATCTTCTGATGAAAAGAAATAAGTTGATGCAAGGGAAACTTACAGCAGCAGACAGAGCTTTCCATTTCACTCCACCTGCTTTGCCAACCTATGAATCAATCATCAAACACATGTAAACTTGAAATCGAAAGCTAAAAAACATTAAAACCAATTCGATATACAACCTAAACACTGAACACAAAAGCTTAATTTTCAAAACCAAAAAGAAAAACGAAGAATCACTCACAGCAGCAACAGATTTGTTGTTAGGGTTCTCTTCTTTAAACTGCTTCCTGAACTCCTCCCTTAATTAATTTAACAAAAACGAACGTCAAAACAACAAATTACAAACACAAAAATGAGTAAACAACGAAAAAAACAACGATTACTTACATGAACACAAAGAATGCGCTTGCAGGTCTCTTAGGCTTGTTCGGATCCTTCGCAGCTTTCCCCTTCGTTGTAGGTTTCTTCACAGCCAACCTAAATCACAACATAAGATTACTAGCCAGTACCAAAATCATTAGAAGATGAATTAAAATAAAAAACCCTAGCAGATGTAAGGTAAAACCCTACTTTTTGTCCGATTTCTTCTGAGCATTGTTTGATTTGCCTCCTTTCATGGTTTGATCCTTAAAATTAAACCAAAAACAACAAATTAGGTCAAAATGGGGACGAAATGTGATTTGATCCACCAAAATTAGAATGGAAGTTTACCCAGAAGATTTAGGGTTAGGGTTTGATTCGTTCACGATTGGGAGGTGAATCGATTTATATTCAGCGCAACGTTGAAAGTATTTGGGCGGGAGATTTTACATTACAGAAGGGTCTTTTAAATTGGTGATATACTCGTGAACTTAGGCCCCTTTTTGCCACGTATGTTGTCGTTTGACTTTCGTGGTCAAATGGACTTGTTAAAATTAAAAAAAAATTGTATTTTTTTGAATTATCAAAGACAACAAAAAATTTGCAACTAGTCAAAAGCTAATCAAACAAAAAAGTTAGGAGAAAACACTTCTTCAATTTAACTACTCATTTTAACTGTAGATTTCAAGCATATAGAGTTGATCACTTTATCTCCTTAATAATCGTATTTAAATACATTGTCTTTTTAAATAGCGCAAGATCATTTTTTATCTTCTAAATACACCAACATGATATCAAAACCACTTATTACACCAACTTCCTTTTGACAACAGCAGAAGAACACTATTGATACAACTAGAGAAGCTTATCAATCAAGAACACAAATATTGGAGGAATTTTGCCCCAATTACCCACCTAATTTCATACAAATGAGGCCATGAGACACAAGGTGAACAAGTGCTCATGGGATTACTGAACTTACCCACAAAAAGGACAACATGTAAAAGTTAGGAACAACCATTGCTTTAATACTCCATCTTTAGTTGGCACCGATCTAGAACCATCCTCCACCCAAATATGCTCACTTTCATAACTTTTTAAAAACTCATCATTTTCAACACTCCAAGACCACCAATCTCGTCCATCCTGCAGTTTAACTAAAAACAAAAAATTCAAAAATTTGAATAACTCATCTACCTCAGCCACATATGATGGATGGCAAACCCACTCTAGTTGCAAATTTGGTGTCGAGCTCCCATTAGTAACACAATCTGCCACCTTGACTTTCTTGTTTGATTCCAACTCACATAGATTAGGGAACTCATCTTTGAGAGGATTACCAATCCGCCATGGATCTAACCAGAATTTAATGCTTGTACACGATTCCACACACCCCCATTTATCATGTTATCAACATGAGCTCCATTAATAGTTATTGATCGTACTGCTACACCGATATTTGCCCACACCCCAAATAAGGAATACTTGACCGGGATAGAATTAAAACAACTCACACCATCAAGAAGAGTTGATATAATCTAACTCTACAAACCAGCATCCTCGTTTTTATACCTCCACCACCATTTAGAAGAAGACTCACATTCATGTCTTTTAAGCTACCAAAACCCAATCCACCAAATTCTTTAGATTTGATCAATGTATCCAAAGCAAACTAGTGAACTTTCCATTTATCCTCATATCCACCCTAGGAAAATCTTCTCCTTATAGCTTCAATAACCTTACGCGGAGCCTTGTATAATGAGAATTAATAGGTTGGTAAACTGTCCAAAACAGCTTTAATGATGATACATCTACCTCTAATTGATAACGAATAAGCTTTCCATCTAGAAATCTAGCCTTGAATGCCTTAATCACTTGATCCCAATTACTTATCATCTAATGTTCACACCAACTTTTAATCCAAGATAAACAAATGCAAGTGACCCACTCTTTGCACTTAATTCTTTCTGCCATACTTTCAACATGATCCTGATCAACACCAATTCCAATTAAAGTGGATTTGTTTATATTCATTCTTAACCCGAACACAAGAGGAAAACACATCATTAATCTTGAAATATTCCGGATACTTTCCTCCTCCCATTCTCCAATCGTATAACATCATCTGCGTATATGAGATGAGTAAGTAATGGCCATTATGCGAAAATTTTATTACTTTAACAACCCTAACATTAGCTACAAACTCCACAAATCTTGTTAAAGCTTCCATTGCAATAATAAAGATAAATGGAGATAACTGATTGACTAAGACCGAAGCCCAAGATGATGCCATAATCCCCCAATTTATTCAGATAACCCATCTATATAAAGACCAAATCAATAAACTCCTGGTTCACACTATATTATTTCTCGAAATCAATATTTAATGGATAAGTATGTTCTTTCATTTTCTTTAACTAAGCAATTGTCTCATTTATAATCAAAGGACCATCCAGTTATTCCTATTAGACATATAAGCAGATTGAAACATATATGTGACCGACCCCAAAACATTTTTAACCTATCAGCCAGAACTTTCAAAATTAATTTTAATGTTCAACCCATAAGTGTTGGTGGACGAAATGTCCCTAGTTCAGTTTTGTATGATCTTTTGATCTATAAAGTTTTATGTCATTAATGAAATCAGTATTTCTATATTGTTCTTAATGTTTATTTTTAGTTTATATGTGTTTGATTATGTTTAACTTTGAATTTATATATCTTATAGACCCATTAGGGCGAATGACTCTAAGAATGAAGTCATTCGGCCGAATGAACGCTTACAGAATGACTAGGGCGATCGAATGAGTCACCCGCATGACTCATTCGGCGGACCAAGCTCATTCGGCTGAGCCATTCGTCGAATGAGTTGTTTCGGCCACTCATTCGGCCGAATGAGTACAGTCTATATATACTAGTTCAAACAGATTCAAACCTAACTTCCCGAGCCCTCCTTCTTCCCAGAGCACTCTAGTGTCAAACCCTAGAAGTTTTGAGCGGTTCTTGCCTGTCCAACTTCAATTCTCATCCCGTGGTGTTCGATCTTGCTTTTAACGTTCATCCTTCACCTGCGGATCACCACAGTGCTGTTGTTTTCGACTGGAAAACCCTGGAATAGGATTCCGCACTATTCCAGAGGTTGTCGAACAGATCTCCATTGGAACCGGGTTGTTTCCAGGCTCCTAGTTGGTCCTACAATAAGAGTAATGGGTCGATAGTCAATTAGGGAAATTTGTTCTGTAACTTTGGGTATTAGAGAAATAAAGGAAGAACCACACGATCACTGCCACACTACCATATTGTCTTCTTAATCTCATCATTAGTAAAGCATGGCACTAATTCCCATGCCTCCATGCTAGTACCCTGATAGCATCAGCTTCAGTTGCAAAATTGAAGACTGAAGATTGCAGCAGATTCGAGATGAAGATCTTTATGTTTATTGTATTTGTTTTTGTTTTCAGTATAATGTTTATGTTTGTTTATTTTTTTGTTTATGTTTGTTTTCTATTAGTTTTGTAAATTGTATAAGTGTTGGTTTTGTCGATACTAATGTTGTATTGATACTAATAGTATCGAAGGTAATCTCACCGATATTAGTAGTATCGGTAGTAATATTATCGATACTATTAGTATCGATATATTTGCCCATAAATAGGTTAAGATCTATGAGTTTAGAATGGGGTTGAACATAAATCAGAATTTTAATTGTGTGAATTATTCTCTCCTTGTACATTCTTCATTCAAGATATTAATACAAGGAATTGGTTTTATGTGATTGATTCTATTCTTCTTAATTCATTACATTTGTGTTCAAACTTGATATTATGTATTCCGCACACAATATCTAGTTATACCAGATCATTAGATCCTAACTACGGACCTACAAGTGATATTAGAGCCATTTGCTCGATTATGATCTTGGTTGAACGAAATTTTTGGTGAATTTTGTGGTTTTTGAAGACTTTTTGATAATTTGATCAATTGTGATGATCAAATGATGATTTGTCATTAAAGATTGGTTGCTGCACTTGACAACTTGTCAAGATTCAAAATTTTTTAGTTCGAAGGTGTTAAGTTCGAAGAAAACGGTTTTGGAGTTGTTAAGCATCGATATTGATAGTATCGATAATACTTCTATCGATATTCATAATATCGACAAGTTTTTCATCGAACTTACCAGTATCGTTGTAATAGTATCGACGATATAGTATTGTCGATACTACTAGTATCGACAAATTAGGTTCTCAATTTTTCATAAGTGTTGTTTAACTCAGCAAAACATCTCCAATGGCAAATTTATCTTCATTATCTACATTGCTATCTGATAATGAGGTTGGTACAATGACAAAGACACCAAAGCTTGTTTCTTTGGTTGAGTACTCATCGTTGAGTGCTCGGTTTGAATCTTTTCAGTCCATTGTCAATCATAGTCTGATGATACCATTAATTGAAGGATATGATCAACCTCAGCTCAATGGGGTTTATAAAAACGTCTCGCGTCTTACTGAAGATGAAAATAAACTTTATGATTTGGAAAAGAAAGCTTATGCTTTACTCACATGGCACTTCCCAAAGAAATTTATCAATCTTTTAAGTCACATAAAAGATCAAAAGCATTGTGGGATGCTTTAGCAAAAAGATGTGAAGGAAGTGATCAACTTAAAAGAAACAAAAGAATACTTCTCAAGAAACAACTTGAAGTTTTTAAGTGTCTAGACAATGAAACATTTTAAGAATTGGTGACTAGATACACTTTACTGTTAAGTGAGCTTAGCAATTTGGATTATGAAGTTTCTTTAGAAGAACAAAATGATAAACTTTTGAATGCACTTCCATTTTCATGGGAGACATATGTTATGATCATTAGAAAAAACAGTGACTTGGAGATTACTGAAACTACTTTAATCTCCAAACTTCAATCTTTTGATCTAGATTTGCAGAAGAGAAAGGTTGGAAACAAGTTTTCCACTCAAAATCCAAGCCTTTAGATGAAACCCATTGTAGCTCCAAACATTTCTTCAGGTTCAGTTGCTTTTTTATCAAGTACTGAAGATGGTGACATATCTTCTGTTATTGATGACACAACAAAAGTATGTTGTACTTCTGCATTCAACAAAGAGAAAACATCAAGCAGTAGATCAAAGTTATTAAATGGAAAGGTTCCACAAGAACATCTAGCCTTTTCATGCAGTTTGTGAATGCATATTATAAAGTGTTATTGGATGATGCTCAGAGATTGGCATATGAGGATATGGATCAATTGGATCAAGATGACTTGGAAGAAATGGACATTCAGTGGCAGATGGCCATGCTAACCAAAAGAGCAAGGAGATTTCTTCAAAGGACTGGAAGAACTGAAATTCCAGGGAATTCAAAGAAGAAGCTTGGTTTTTCAAAATAGAAGGTAAAGTGTTACAATTATGGGAATTTAGGACATTTTGCAAGAAAATGTGAGATGACAATTAGAAACAACTCAAGGTTTGAAGCTAGTTCTAAATCTGACAAGTTTGATCCTCGAAGAGAGGCTCCTGCTACTTCTTCATCTGCAGCTACTACAAGTTCAAAGGCAACTCCTCCAGCTAAAGATAAAGCTTTATGTAACATTCTTATAATTTATAATAAACAATTATTGTAACATCAGTGTCGGAACCGTCACCGGAACAGTGATCTTTACAGCATATGAATAGTAAAACAGGTACGAACCATATACATTCAGTACTTTTCATATTCATATCATTTATCATAATCATAGTGTGTTGTCATAGAACAATTTCAGAAACATTTAACAGAAAACACAGTTCAGAACAATGGATCTTGAGTTAGATAATTATCTGACAATACAGAACCATCATGTGATTATTTGTTTAGGATTTATTATGTATAAACGTTTGTGAGGCTTTAAAGAACAAAATACACGAATATTGTTACGTGAATGCTAAATTGACGGGTTATTCGTATAGGTGACGATCTGTACGAATATATATCTGAAAGTTTAACGTTCTGAATAATATTCTATAATTAGAAAACAAGATTGAAAGGTATAGTTATCACTGTGTTCGTACGAGTGACGATTCGAACGAATACGCGCGACGATTGTACATTTCGATTTAAACAGTGATTTAATATTTTAAATTATATAATTAGAAGATATTAGTTAATTTATTAGGAATCACAACCTAGAATAATTAAATGATTTCTATTCTTAAAATCGTGTCGTTTCACCGCGAAAATTTCGTGAACCGGCTCTTTACGCAAAACCGATCGAGACCGAACGACCGGGTGTCTCTAAACATTAATGGGGCATTAATTACCCAAACAACCACCACCAAACTCCATCTTTCTCTCTCATTTCGTTTTCTCTCTCTCTCTCTCTCTAACAAGACGAAGCTCCACCTTCTCTCTAGAAGTTTTCTTTCAAATCCTCACCATTTCAAGCATATTTGGTGTCAAAACGACCATCAAGCGACGTAGATCAAGGAAGTACAAGTTGTTTCGAGAGTTCATCCATCTATTTTGAGGTAAACTCCAATTTAAGTTTGGTTTGTGTGTGTTAAGACCGATCCTAAAACCCTACATAAATTAAATCGGTATCCTCACTATTAAGGCACATAGATACACGTATAGATATGATTGGGATACATAGAAAACTGAATTGTAGCAGGTTGAAGATTGGGAAGAAGATGCTAACACAGGTTCGTGACCCCCATCAGTTCGCCGAATCTTTTTCAGGTGATTAGGGACCGGCCGAACCCTCTTTGAGAATGGCCGAACCAGGAGCGAACCCTGGGCACCGAACCCTGAAGTCTGACTCACGAACCTGTCCACCTGATCGAGTCTGAAACGAACCCTGCACTGGCATGGAGAGTTGCTGCAACGAACCTGTGATCACCATGCAGCCGAACCTATTAACCACGAACCTAGAATCTTTCGGCCAAACCCTCCTTGCAAGCCGAACTCTCTTCAGCCGAACCCTAAGTGTCACGAACCTGTCTTGACCGAAACTCTGAGATCACAACGAACCTTAGCATGGCGAACCCTAGGAGCCGAACCCTAAGGGTTCGGTGGTGTATGGGCCGAACCTTATGTCTATGTTAGCTGAACCTAAGGAGGTCTTCTAATAAGGTTCGCTGCCTTGGATGAGGTACTGAGCCAAATTGTTATAAAACCCTTAATTTCCTTGATGCATGGGAATATAGGAGCAACAAAACAAGGGTAAATGATCTAGGGAATGGTTAGTCGACCATAAAAATCCTAAGTAGCATAAGAAGTTGATCACATAACGAACATGCATGGGTTATTAAATTTATGTGTGTGCATAGGAATTATAAGGATCATGCAAGTCATACAAACTTATGTTATGGTGAGCTAGAGTAATCATGAATGTTCATTATGTTATAATAATGTTTCTTAAATTGGTGAACACTTAAGAAAATGGTTAGAAGTCATGAGAATCAAAAACGAAAGTTGGATGATCAATTGGGAATCAAAGGTCTTCATTTGGGCTTAAATGGGACTTGATTAAGTCCATCATATGTTAAACGTTTAAATTAAATTTAAGTAATGATGTTTTAACTAAAATGAAGGTGTTATAAATTATTAAAGTTAATAATTTCTAAAGTCTTGTTTAAATTTGAAATATGAATTATAAATGGTATGGATTTATTTTAAGTTTGCTTAGTTATAAAAGTTTGTTATAACATAATTGATTGGGAAATTGTTAAAATAGACAATATAATTGTCTGGATTTTAAACCGAAAACATAGGAAACTCTGCCGAAATTTCCAAAAATATAAAAGTAAGTTATTATAACTAACCATGGGATTTGGGATCATAGAAAGGGTAACTAAGTTAGATTAGATTCTAGGTACACTTAGTACTAAAACACTTAGTTGCACACATAACAAGACCCAACCTTAGGCACAACGACTATTACGCGTACTTATTATATTCGAATTCTTATAAAACAACCCAGGAATCGAAGACACTTAGTGTGACAATCCGATATTTTCGAATTAACCTCGTTAACCCTCGTAGGCCCAATTGTATGTTATGAGGCCCAATTGAATAGAAGTAGGCCCAATGAGGCCAAGGTAGGCCCAATGAGGCCAAGGTAGGCCCAATGAGGATAAGGTAGGCCCAATGAGGCCCAAGGTAGGCCCAATTGTATTTATGAGGCCCAAAAGGATTAATCTAGTTCAGCAATGTTCTAAGTAGCCAATTAGTGACAATCCGGCATTTCCGATTAATTCCGTTAACTCTAGGATTAATCGAAATGATATGTTATTGATCAAGAATATCTATAAGGGTTAAGATTAATCAAAAATCAAGTTCTAAGTGTTCTAATTTCAAGGATTAGATTTATAAATTAGAAGTAATGGTTAATTTTGACTTGCAAAGTCAAAATTCTATGAGTTATCAACTTAAAATTCGAAATTCCTATTAAATCACTATAATCAATCGAAATTAACATGCATAACTGTCATGTTAATGATGATTATCAATTATCATCAGTTATGGAACCATTAACTCATCGAATTAAACCAAAAATCATCCCAAAAGTCGTAACCGTCGAAGTGGATGACAAAGCCGTATGAAATTGGGTATAATTGATCACAATTGATCAAAGTTTACATACACACATACTATTCGGCACTTTCTGAACATAGTACCCACATCAATTTGATCGGAATAGCATCGGAGACCATCGGAGTCATATGTGTGCGGCCAAATACCCATCTAAAAGTAGAGATACCTCAATTGGGTTTCAAAACAAGTAAGTGATTGTTTCTACACACTCTAAACATGCCGATTAAGCATAGCCCCATAACAATTCGTGGTTCTAGTATCGGATTGATTGAATTCGATTATTAGGGTTCAAAGCATAAACGGGTTTGGGGGTTATTGCTCAAAAGATTTTAAAAACCAAATTGAATATCATGGAAAGCTTCATGATGTTCTGTTAATTGTTGTAAATCATGTGTTAATTTCTGTTAGTAATAACGAATCATATGAATTCGATTTCTAGGGTTTTTCTTGGGAAGTCATTTGGGGGTTTCGATCAAAATCGGTTTAAGAAACAAATTAAATTGTATAGGCAGATTCAGAGTAGTGTGTTTATGGAAAAACCTATCTCAATTTAAGATTAAAATAGCGAATTGATCATGATCGAGTTTTAGGGTTCTTGTTAAGAACGATTTGGGGGTTTCTGTTAAATCGAGTTTAGGAATGAAATTAATTAGCACAGAGAGGTTCAAAAATTGATTTTCAATGAAAACCATATGAATTTGTGAACTTATATTAATGAATTTAACGATTTTGAGTTGGTGGTTAACGAAATTGAGTTCGAGAATGGTTGGCATCGATTAACCTATTGAATCTATGTCAAAATTTAAATTAAAATCATCTAAGGAGTTGGTTGGGTGATTAGAACATAACCCCTAAGGTTTAGGGATCGAACTAGGCCGGATCGTGGGTCAATCAGGACTCATATGGCTCGGTTAAAGAACAAAAGGGAATCAGTGAGTTCAAGGTTAAAGGAATTGATTTTGGAATCTTGTTGCAAATGCTGAACAGGTGCGACTGGTAGGGAATGTGTGTTGAGTGTGGGAGGGCATGGGTTCGACCCCATGCCTCACCATTTTTTTGAACTAAAACCTATTTTTAGTAGTTTTATCATATTTCATTCGTTCTAACTCCGATTTAACTCGTTCAAATTTCGTTGGAACCGTAACGGAATCCCGAACATATTTGAATAATAAAATTCACATTTTTGATCGAAAACGAAATCGCGTATAATTACGTTGTTTAAATGAAATCATATATGGTTTTATTTAAACGATTTCAAGGGCACGCGTACATACGTATGCACATTTCTAACACTCTAACATACGTGTGTTGACACGTATGTGGTTTCAAGCACAAAATGACAATCCGAATAACACAACGTTATTGTTTAAACACAAATCCTTCGTAAGAGGATTATCTACGCGAGTTCACGTATTTGATCATTCTGCAACAATCAAAGGTGCGTACACGGCCCCTTTCTTATTTTAACTGTTTTGGGGGAGAAAACATGTGCAACAAACAACTTTTAGATACATATCACTTGCATGAGTTAGCTGTTTACATTATGTGACAACATAGCATTTAAAAGTCCTTACACTTCGAACCGTTTAGTTTGCCGTAGCGTAAAGCGTGGTAGTTGGAAATAGATCTATTAGGTTTGACAAACCTCACTTGGTAGATGGGATCTACGCAGGTGTTTGACTGACCAAACAATCATTTACTATTGTTTATGCTAGACAATAGTGGCAAGGCAAAACATGCGATAGCATGCACTAGTCAGCTTCAGTGTCGACCACTTATGTAAATAGTATATATGACTAGCTATCATGACTATGCAATGTGTGAATATGTTATCTGCAAACTTTATATTCAAACTGTGGTTTCAACAATTGTGAATGCTTAAACCTGTGTTATGCACCAACCTTTGTGTTGACTTGATTTACATGTTTTCTCAGGACGCTAAGGTGCACAAGAAAGCAGGCATGGACTAGGAGATTGAGTCGCATGCATGTCTTTACATTATAGTTATTTGGATTTGAACAATTTAAAACTTTGCATTGTAATTTACATTTTACAACTGTTATGTTTGTTATGGTTTTAAAACGCTTCCGCAAACTTTGAAAACTTTGATGTTACAGTTTTAGACCAAAGTATGTTTTGAAATTCATATAGAGGTCTTCGTTATGTCTAATGATCTGAGATCCTGGTTTGTCACGTTCCCAAACGGTATGATTCCGTTAGTTGAAAATTGGGGTTGTGACACTTAGCCTACAAACAAGAGTGCGCATTCTGTGATAATACATTAGACATCAACACAGGTGAGTTCATTGCCCCTTTTCTAACATTTTTGTTTTTAAACGCGGGGCTGAGAAGCATGAGTAAACTGTTTATTTAAATTGTTTACTTAAATGCTTTTAAATTTTATATGTTTACATATATAAATGTTATTCTAGACCATGTCTAGGAAGATTTTATGCAGGTTTACTAACTGATTTACTTATAAATTAAGTGAATCATCGGGTTAAACTAAACATTTTGACAAAACA
The DNA here is from genome assembly GCA_009363875.1 of Mikania micrantha. NCBI lineage: Eukaryota > Viridiplantae > Streptophyta > Magnoliopsida > Asterales > Asteraceae > Mikania > Mikania micrantha. The sequence continues at coordinate 34,086 of SZYD01000186.1, read as the reverse complement.
AGTGTGTGAGTTCAAGGAATCAAACGAAACATTTTGACGAAACAAGTGTGGTATTTCAACGAATCAAACGAAACAATCTTTGCAAAGACATATTCAATGTTCTACAAATCAAGTGTTTGTTGAACAATGAATCAAGTGTACAATTGATCAATGAATCTAGTATTCTATGATCAACGAATCAAGTACATCTTGTAACAGAATCAGACGAATCAATAAACCATTTCAAGGGAAAACCTGGGAAATATCAGAGATAACATACGCCAAAACAGACGAAACATAAACCCTACATTTCAAGAAGTCCTAGCTAGACCGTTTGATTTGTAGGTCGTATGTTTGAGGATATTTACAGATTCCCTAACTACTAAGTACCTAGATTGACAAACAAGTCTACTCGAGTTTGACCAAGGCCCCAATCATTAGGACTTAGATTTTATTAAATGATTATTTATTTATTTAATTAAGCATTTATAACTGTTTATACAATTACAGTGGTTGATCATATTGCGTGATGAACATATGAAATCAACATGGATTTCAAATAATTGTAATTACAGGGACAACAAACAGAAGAACTCATGGGATTGTGTTAAGGGTAAAAATGCTTAATTATCATTAACAACAGTGTCATATGCGTATTAGTATGTGGTGGGATGGCGTCTGGGCGGGCTTGTAGGCTCGACTCAGGGGTATGCCCTATATATAAGCATACCGATGTGGATATTACACGTGGTGTTAATGAGGTTAGGGTCTTTACCGAAAGAGGTTTTCAAATCATTTTCAAATGCTAAACTATATGAACTCACCAACCATATGTTGACTTTTATTTTTGCATGACTTCTCAGGTGACGAACATGTTAATTAAGAAGTCATTTCTTTTGGACTAGGACTTCCCATGGAAGACTTAGTATTTTGGACCTGCATACTTTTGAAGACATCATTATAAAATTTATTTTGTATATCTTGTGTAAATACAAGATAGTCATTTTATGATGTTTACAATAGATTTACATTGTTAAATTATAAACGATACTGATGTAATTTAACTTTGTAATTCTATTATATTTAGCATTTCTCATTTATATCATGTGCAATGTAAACAATCTGATCACTTTCGATTATCACTCACGATATCGCACCCCGGGAACCTTCCACTCGACGGGGACTCCGATCCAACCCCGCCGGCTCGGGGTGTGACAATTATATTTATTAAATTAATTATGACGTCATTTGAAAATTATACGTACAGATGAGAAAACAAATTTAAACATCTTTAATATACTTATATATGTATATGATTAAATATGTATGTAATTATTTAAATCTTTACAAGTTAAAATTTTAAAGGATGATTTCTAAATTAAACCCATAAAAAAAAGAAGTTAGAACTTGTATATATATGTGTGTGTGTGTGTGTAAATAAATTATTCAAATGATTTAGTTTTAATTATATATATTTTATAAAACATATATGTAACAACTTTATTAGTTTTTAATTAAATAAAGTATTGTACCCAATTTATAAATTAAAAATAAGGTTTAAAATAAAGTTGAGGGTAAAAATTTCCATTTCAGAAACTGTTATTGAAAGGGAAAAACGTGAAGGGCCTTTTCTGCCATATTCCCAAAGATCCCACCATCTTCACCCATGGTTCTTTCTAACCCGATCCAACCTTTTTCCGTTTGACCCAAGATCCATTCCATTCGAATACAGCTTTTGCCAGCACGATTCTAGCGATTATGGCAATGATTCGCACGCATTAATCTATCCCAATCAACAATTAATCGAAATAATGTCCGGATCAATCAAAACCATTGCCAAAAATACTAATGAAAAATGTGTTAATTGAAACCCAACCAAACGTGCATATAAATCAAATTAAACGAACACACAAATCTCATTGATCATCACGAAAGTTTCTGTGCGCATAATACAAACTCACAACTCGAAATGATCGCGATTTAAGCAGCTTAAAGCCTCGGTTTCGTCTTCTCTTGTTCTTCATTTGAACTCCATGAATTAACATCCAAAGGTTGGTGTTTATTATATCATTGTGTTCGTTTTTGATCCACAAACAATAGCCCTATGATTCAAGTTACAATCTGGATCACAATCAAACGAATTTGATTAAGAATCGAGCTAGGGCTCATTCGTTTTTTTTAAACTGAGAAGGGGGAAGACCCAGTTCATGATAAATAAATTTGAAATGATGATCTTTCACGGACTGAGGTCCAGATCAACTGGTCAAGGCTCTTGAGTTTAACCCACAGGTCACGGGTTCGGATCTTGCAACCGGCTAACAACCGGTTTTGCATTTTTTTTCTTAACTTCTAATTTAAAACTCTATTTAAAATCCAGATTTCACCTAAATTAATAAAAATATTAATACGTTAATTCTGTTAAATTAAATCAATATTTATTTAACAACTAAATTTTATTAGTATTATTTTTTTTCTATTTATTTATTTTTTTTCAAAAGCATTATTATTTGATAAAGTTTTGAGTAAATTATCAAATTTAAGATGAGATTTTATAAATTACTTTTATAAAAATTCAATAATGATTTTATAAAAGTTTACTTAAACTAAATGTTATTTATAAGTATCATTATATAAACTATTTTAATAACATATGTTGTTCACACATGTTTTGCTTTTTATACATTTTACAAACATATACGTAGGCATTTTATCACATCTAAATAAGCTTTAATTACTTAAACTATTTATAACCTATTAATTCAATTATTTTTAAACTATGTTATGATAACTTTCAATTTGAGATATTGTTTTATAAATTTCTTTGAAAATTTAATAAATGTATTCGAAATAAATAAAATTAAATTACAAAACAAGTGTGTTAATTTGGTTAAACATAAATGAGTTGAAATTCAAAGCTTTTAAAGATTTACGTCAACATTAGTAATTTAAACCTATAGAAATCATTATTATTTTGATGAAATATAAATTTTACAATCTAAAACAAATCGAAGTCATTGATCCACTTAAAACTTAAGAAAATCCATAGAAAAACATAGTTATGTTAACATTATGTTAAATGAACTAAATAGGTGAACATTGAGCTTGTTGGACATTATTGGAAACATACTTCGACAACTATCGCAGAGACTATCTCATACACTAAGGTGAGTCTTCATAGCCCCTCTTTTACTTGTTTTGAACTTTTGGGGTGAAACATGTTATCATTGAACTTATCTTAACTTTTAAACATTTTCATGCGAACTTAGCTAATGGCTTTATAGTTTGTGAACTTTAGTTAAGGATAGGCATTGATCACACACATTTAGTGACTATGATAGATCTATTGGACTGACCATCCCACCGATGTTTGATTTACCCTTCGGGGGAGGCCCGCGGTGATAGTTTACTTGCTTGAGCATTGTTTGTAGTGCTAAACATTGGTCAAACATCATTTTGTTAACATTGATGATCTGCTTTACTTGCTAGTTCATTGTAACTATGTTCATTACGCTTTGTGTTCACATATGATATCATTTATAAAATTTTTGAAAACATATTCTTGTGTGAGTGCACAAACCTATGAAACTCACCAACTATTCGTAGTTGACACTTGCTTTTAAACATGTTTCAGGTGGAGATGACAAGTTAGCTATATTAACAAGCTTGGATTAGTTTACATTTAAGTTGTATTTAATGTGTTATTATGTAACAGTTAGGGTTTGAGAATTTATTTGATTATGTAATAAATGATTTGTAATGAATGATCATTTATGATTATTTACATCTTTATACCCTAAGCTATGAACAATCTACACTTCGTGTCACCCCGATGTTTCCGCCATCGGTCGGGGTGTTACACTTTACTTGTTGAAGATGAGTGTGGTACTGATTGGTCATCTTATGCTGGGGAGTTTCAAGTAAATTATGAATCTCATGTTGCATTCATGGCTCAAACAAGTTCAAAAAAGGTTGAATTATCATCAGGAAGAAATCTTAATCTAAAACCAAATTGTTTAAAATGTTGTGCTTATTTAGCCAAACTTGATATGGTTGCTAAGCACAATCAATCATTGATTGATGATGTCACCTGTTTAGAAGATAATGTTAAACAATATCTAACTAATGAAGTAAAATATAAAAATAAACTTGAAGAATACAGTGTTGATATTAAAACATTGACTTTACAATTGGATGATAAACATGATATTATCAATCACATGATTGATGAATTGAAGGATAGAACAAAGAAATGTAAATCGATAGAGTGTTTGTCTAATGCTCAAACGATTTTTGATAACATTGTAGCTAATCATGTAAGAAATCCAGGTACCCAAGGGATTGGTTATAAGAATGTTCCTCCTCCTATTAACCATCTTTATGGGTCATTTCCTGAAGAACCAAATGTTATTCCATATGTTGCTAAATCCTCTAAGATTTTAGACATGTTTTCAAATGATTTAACTAACTTGTCTAGTTCTGTCAGTATTAAACATGTAGGAACAAGGATAGAGGATTCATGGATCAAGAAAGAAGTTTGTAATGGTGATGAAGAAGATAATAGAGATGTGTCTGGTTTAAAATTTGATGTTAAACAGAAATCTGATGTATCAAATTTGTTTGAAAATAACAATACTTCTGAGTTTTTCATAATTGAAGATGTTGACATTAGTGATGAAACTGTTAAAAAGGAATCTGATATTCCTAGAGACAAATGTCTTTTTGTTGAACTAGACAACATAATCTATTATTCTCTTAAAGGAAAAGATGAGATCTTTTGTGATGATGCTCATCCTTCAAGTTTGATTAATCCAGCTTTAATTGATAAAGTTTTTAAGAAACCTAATTCAAAGATTTTTCAAAAGCCAGATCGGGTATGTGAAAAGGATTGGGTAACAAAAGGGAAGCATAATTTTGTTAAAAGACAAACTGATCAAAATGTCGCACCCCGAGCCGGCGGGGTTGGATCGAAGTCCCCGTCGGGCGGAAGGTTCTCGGAGCGCGATATCGTGAATGATAATCATGATGATTAGATTGTTTACATAGAATCAATATTAAGAATAATTAATCACAATAAAACATTAACTAGGATTACAAAGTTAAATTTACAAATGTCAAGGTTTGGTAATTTAACTAAGTAAACCTATCCAAAAGAATCAAATGGATCTATCTTGTATCTGTACAAGATATCAAAAGAGATTCATATTGATCTCAAAAGATGTGCTTCTTCAGAAGTCAACTAGGATCTATATCTGGGCATCCTAGCATGCAATCCTGAATCTTAGCTTAATCCTGTGCGTCACCTGAGGAAGCATGTAAGAAAACAAAGTCAACACAATGGTTGGTGAGTTCATGTAGTTTTTATGTAAAAATAGTTTGAAAATCCTTTGAATGACAACCTTAACCTCACCATTAACCACCTATACCATCTGTTTCAGTATGCTTATATATAGGGCATATGTAGGGTCGAACTTACCGTCTGCCCAGCCATTGTCCCACCACATACCAAACCACATGATATATTGTTCCTGATGATAATTAAGCATTTCATTCTACATCTTTGTTTTCATAACATTCGATTCATTGAATTCGATTACCCTGTAATTGTTTACCTTGATTCCCTGAATGACAACCTTAACCTCACTAACAACCACCTATGCTATCCAACCAAGTATGCTTATATATAGGGCATATGTAGGGGACAAGCCCCAGCCATCATCCCACCACATACCGGGCTGCTTAACATATTGTTGTTGATGATAATTAAGCATTTCATCCCACTACTTTGATTCCATGACGTATGATTCTTAGCATTTGTTTTCCCTGCCAATGTTTACTTTGTTTATCCCGAAATGACAACCTTAACCTCACTAAAAACCACCTATGCTATCCAACCAAGTATGCTTATATATAGGGCATATGTAGGGGACAAGCCCCAGCCACCGTCCCACCACATACCGGGCTGCTTAACATATTGTTGTTAATGATAATTAAGCGTTTCACTCCACCCTGTTGTTTCCATGACATAAGAGTATCGAGTTTAAGAGGAACCATTATGGACAGCTGAACACCCTAGGGAATTCAACATCCATCCATAATGGTCCTAGATATGACTCGTGACGTGTTATGATAGAGAAACCTTCAAGATGACACAAAGTCAACTAAAAGAACTCAAATAATTCTAGTCACTTGTCATAACCATGGATGAATCAAGAAGAACACTGAATGACTAGTAGGGGTTGACACCTAGGTCAACACGCGGCGGCCAATCAGTCTATCTTACATGACTCTGACAAAGAAGAACACTGATGACTAGTAGGGGTTGACACCTAGGTCAACACGCGGCGGCCAACAGTCTGTCTTACAATGTCCTATAGCTTTAGCATACAAGTTTAACGCATTCACATAGTTTCACTGATGACTAGTAGGGGTTGACACACAGGTCAACATGCGGCGGTCAATCAATCTTTTGTTTAAGCATCCAAATGTTTCAAGCATTCCAAGTGTTCATGTATCCCAAGTATATCATGCATTCAAGTATCCCAAGTGTATCAAGCATTCACGTGTTTCAAGTATCCCAAGTATAGCAAGTATTCACGTGTTTTCAAGCATTTCAAGTATATTAAACATCCAAGTGTTTCAAGTATCTCACGCATACAAGTATTTCTACGCATATAAGTTTTCAAGTTAAGTTTAAGTAAATAATTGTAAGTGTAAAACAATTTAACACTTTACTAAAAAAATATATAACATTAACTTTCTGAAATATTTATGTAGAATATTAGTGTTTGTAGATACATGTTTTGTCCCTAGTTCGGTTCTGTAAATTGCTATCATGTAATTATTCAAAGTATTAATGGAAATTGTCTTTGTATCCAATTCATCATGTTTATGTTTATTGATTATTGATTATTAATGTTTATCTAAGTGTTTGATTTGATTATTAAATGTTTGAGTATGAAGAATGCTCATTCGGCCGAATGACTCTAGAATGAAGTCATTCGGCGAATGAAAAGTATAACGAATGTCTGAGTTCAGAATGAGTCATTCGCCGAATGACTCATTCGAATGACTGCTCATTCGAGCTTAGTCATTCGCCGAATGAGCTGCTTCGGCCACTCATTCGGCCGAATGACTACAGCCTATAAATAGAAGTTCAAAACATTTCAAACCAAATTTTTCCAGAGTCCTCCTTCTTCCCTAGCACTCCAGTGTCAAAACCCTTGAAGATTTGAGTGGTTCTTGTACTTCCAAGTTCGATTCTCAACCCGTGGTGTTCGATCGTTGCTTCCAAGTTGTTCTTACAGCCTCGGATCACCACGGTTTCTGTTGGTTTCGTTTGGAAAACCCTGGAATAGGATTCCGCACTATCCCAGAGGTTGTCGAGTAGTTTTTCATTGGATTCGGATTGTTTCCGAGCTCCCGATCGGTCCAACAAAGTGGTATCAGAGCGAGGTTACCACTGGAAAGGTCTAACAACCGATCTAGTACACCAAGCTCTTGATTTTGGACGTTAAACTTCGTCTCTGTTTGCTTCGATTGGTCTTGTTTTTCGGTGGGTTTTTGCAAAATTGGTTCTTGCAATGTCTTAGTCGCTCCCTTTAGGTCCTTCGTTCAAAATTTGGTAACCTAATTCGAGCTAAAACTCATTTTGGAAAATTTCCAGATCTGACCGTCAGTTCAGGCGAATGGCCCCCGATCGGTCCAACAAAGTGGTATCAGAGCTTTGGCTCTTGATTCTACTCGTTTTCCATCCAAAATCATCAGATTTGAGTCCCTCAAAACCCTGATTTTCGTAACTTGTAGAAACCCTATTTTTCTTGCTCACCAAGTCACTATTCCATTGAAATAATAGGTGTTTTTGTGGTTCATTTGATCTAGTTCCTTCCCAATTGGTTATTAATCATGTCTTGAAGTTCTGTGCAAAATTTGGTGGTTAGATCTGGTCAAAATCGAAAGATATCGCGATTTTTGTTGTCAAAAACCCCAGATCGCCGAATGACTCTGGCGGCCGAATAAGTTCAGCCGAATAGCCTCCCATTCGTCGAATAGCTCTCATTCGGCGAATAGCTCCTTCGCTACCTTCATTCGCCGAATCAGCCTCATTCTGAACTCTCATTCGGCGAAAGACTCCATTCGACTTGCCATTCGCCGAATAGGCCATTCGACACACCCATTCGCCAATTCTCATACTCAGTCTCTCATTCGTCAGTTTCACCTCATTCGGCCCCCGACATTCGCCAGTTTGTGACTCATTCGGCTGTTGATTCTGAAAAATTTTCTAAGTGTTGAATTTCATTCCTTCTGATATAATGGAAGATTTAGCACTCATGGCTAATCAAAATCATCGTATTCAGACTCTTTTACTGACAGAGAATGAAACTGGAAACTCAAACAAAGCTCCTAAGCTTTTGACTTTGGATGATTATCCTCATTGGAAGTATAGATTTGAGATTCACATCAATGGAGTGGATACAAATCTGTGGATGATGATTGAAGGAGGATACTTGAGGCCTTTAAATGAGGATGGAACTCCTATGCTGGTCACACGGATGACAGAGCCTCAAAGGAAACTATATGACTATGAGAAGAAAGCCTATGCTATTTTGTCACAATCCATTGCCACTGATATCTTCCATCAGTTTAGACAGTTTCCTTCGGCTAAGCTTCTGTGGGATGCATTGCAGCAAAGATATGAGGGTAATGATGCTTTGAAGAGCATTAAGTCTAAAGCCTTGAAAAAGGAATTCAACAGCTTTATGTATGTGGGAAATGAGTCCCTTGATGAGTTGATTGCAAGGTTTTATCATCTGTTGAGTGAGCTGTTCAACCACGAGGTCAAAACCACAACTCAAGAGAAGATTCAATGTTTGGCAGATGCACTACCTCCAAAATGGGAGTCCTTCTTGATGGTACTCAAGCAAAATCAGATGATGGCTCATATGGACATCAATGATTTCATTCAGAAGCTAAAAGAGCAGGAGATAGAGAACAAATGGAAGGCCAAGAGAGTTGCACAAGTTCAAGATCCTTCTCTATACTACTCCTCTCCAGCAGTTGATAAGTCTACAACTCATGCTCCTCTGAAAACTGCCTTTGTGTCTAAAGCTTCTGAAGCCCCATCTGTAGCTCAGATGCACTTTAGCCCATCTTCTTCATCGAGCTCACAACAAGAGCATCATCAGCCTACTGCAAGTTTGAAGACAGAGAACTTTGATAAAGTCACAGTTGAGATTGCTAAAGAACACATGGGTCTTCTGTCAACATTGGTTAGTTCATATGATGGATTGGTTGCTGGTCAGATCGGCAATCCATATCTGACCAATGATGACTACTCTCAAATTGATCCTGATGATATGGAAAGAATTGACATCATGTGGGCATTGGCTAGTGCAGTCAGAAGAGCTAAGGAGTTTGTGAAGAGGACAGGAAAAGACATCAATCTAAACAAGGAGTCCAAGTTTGGATTTGATATGGCTTCTGTTACATGCTACAACTGTGGTGAGAAAGGACACTTTGCTAGACAATGCAAACAGCCAAAGAAAGCTGGAAACAAGAACCCATTTCAGCATCAGAAGTTTGCTCCTGCTAATTCTGAAAGGCGATTAGTTCCTATTGATTCTCCTACAACAGCTGGATCTTCATCTTCTGGTAGTAAAGCCTTGATGGTTCAACAAGATGAAGGGGTAAATTGGGACTTCAGATTCAATGCTGACAAGGATGATCAAGAAAAAGCATGTGTGGCAGAGATTCAGATTTCTGATGACATTGTTGAAGAAAGCTGTCAGGGAGATGTGTTGGTGACTGATGACAAAGCATCAAGTTCAGACTCAGAAAGTCTGACAGATTCTGACACTCAAGAATCTGATGGAGAAGCTGATGACTCTTCAACTCAATTTGCTTTGATGGCAAACTCTTCTGCTTCTACTGATTCTTCTGAGCAGGTATACACTGATTGTTCATCTTCTAAATCTGATTGTTTCAATTGTGTTGATCTTAGAAGCAAGGTCCTTGCTTACCAGAAGCACAACAGTGATCTTATGACCGATCTCGACCTGTGCATTGAAGCAAACAAAGTTTTAAAATCTAATGAAAAAGATTTTCAAAATAAAATTGATCTTTTGAATAGACAACTGCATGAGGCCGAGATCGCTGTTCTGAACAAGCAAGATGCTATTACTTCTTATCTCAATACCATAAATGAGATTAAGAAGAAATTAGCATTAGTTGAGTGTGATTATGAGACTTTGGGACAGAAGCTCAAGAGCTATGAGAGCTCCTCTTATATCATTGAGCATATGATCAGTAGAGGTACTGATCAGGGGAAGGAGCAGGTTAATTATCAAAAATGTCCTCCACCAATCCTAAGTGCCTTTGTCAACACTCCAAATGACAAAGATGTAAAGGATTTTCAAGTTACTACTCCGTTAGTAGTTGATCCAATTAGTCTGAGTGAAAATCAGATTTCAACTCAGACTAAGGATTCAAGGGTGGATGGAATTGTGGAAGATTGGGTTTCTGATTCCGAGGATGAATCAGAGTATTCATCAAAGCAGAGTACTCCTCGGAATCAAATTACTAGTGTCATGAAAGGTGACCCAATCTCCAAATCAAAGATTTACAAGGAACTCTGCTTTGTTAAAGCTTCTCAGGAGTCTGAAGCTCATTGTACTACCAAATCAGCTCAGTTTGGTAACAAAGGAAGGAAGGGTTTGGGTTTCGAGCAAGATTATCAAAAATCAAATGTTTTTAAATCAACGAAAAAGTCATTTTCTGATTTAAAACACTTTCATAAAAAAGGTGTTAAAGTCTGTTTTGAGTGTGGTGAACCAGGACACATTGTGAGGTTTTGCCCTCAGTTGATCAGACCTAAGGTTGTCCCTTTCATAACCTTAAAGTCTGCTTTACCAAAACCTAGCAAATCTGTGTCTAAATCTTTTCAGTCAAAATCTTCATTTCACACTCAGTCTAAGGGTTCAGACAAGGGTAAGGGAAAGTTGGAAACATTGGTTGTTCCAAATGAGGTTAAAGTCAATCAATCAAAACAATCATCCATTTATCTGAAAACCTCTTTTGACAAAAAGGCAATTTGGAAAGTTAAGTCATCTGAGGTGTCTGTACCACAAATTTCAGATAAACCTATTCCTAAGGGAAAATGGATCGATGTTTGGATCCGAGACTCAATGGGTCAACCCAAGACCGTAAAGGCTTGGGTTCCCAATGTAAACTGATAGTCTCTTTATTGTGCAGGTTGCCCCAAAAGCTGGAGTGAACAGCAATTGGATCGTTGATAGTGGGGCTTCCAGACACATGACTGGTGATATTTCGCTGCTCACCAATGTGAACGCAGTTCGAGGTGGATATGTAGCCTTTGCTGGAGACAAGGGTGGTTTTATTACAGGAGAGGGAATCTTGACAAATGGACAAGTTTCGTTCGACAATGTCAGATATGTCAAGCAATTGGAAAACAACCTCTTGTCAGTCTCTCAGATCTGTGACAAAGAGTACAAGGTTCTGTTTGATGATTCAAAATGTTATATTCTCAAGCAAGGTGTGCAGATACCTGAAGATTGGATTTTGATGTCTGCTCCAAGAAAACAAGACTTGTATGTTCTCAACATGGCCACAGCTTCAACTACATCCTCCACAGCTTCATGTTTTATGACAAAGGCAACTGAGAAAGATTCAATCCTTTGGCATAAGAGGATGGGCCATTTGAGTTTACGCAAGATGAATCATCTTGTCCACAACAGTTTGGTTGAGGGAGTTAGTCTGAAGAATTTTAAGCTGTCTGATATCTGTGTGTCATGCAAGAAAGGAAAGCAGTCAAAGCAGTCTCATAAGCTGAAAAAATATCACTCAATCAATGTTCCTCTTGAGCTTCTTCACATGGACTTGTTTGGTCCAGTGAATCGGAAGAGTATAGCTGGAGATCAATACTGCCTGGTTATTACTGATGAGTACTCCAGATACTCTTGGGTCTTCTTTTTGAAAGAAAAATCAGAAACTTTTGATTGCATTCAAGTTCTGGTTACCAAACTTGAATCCCTTTATAAGCTCAAGATTCGTCAATTTAGAACTGATAATGGAACGGAGTTCAAAAATCATAATATGGAGAATTTCTGTAATGCTAAAGGCATTGTCCATCAATTTAGTGCTCCATACGTTCCACAAATGAATGGCGTTGCTGAAAGAAAGAATAGGACATTGATTGAGGCTGCTAGGACTATGCTTGCTGATTCCTCACTACCAGTTCAATTTTGGAATGAAGCTATTGCCAATGCATGTTACACTTTGAACCGGGTCCTTATTGTGAAGAGACATGGAAAAACTTGCTTTGAACTGCTCCATAATCGAAAGCCAAATCTTAAGTATCTAGAACCATTTGGTGCTCCTTGCACCATGCTTAAGAAACATGAGCAGGGCAAGTTCAATGAAAAGGTGGAAGAGGGCTACTTTCTTGGGTATAGCACTCCAAATAAGCGAGTTTACAACACTACAACTCATAATGTGGAGGAGTGGTACCATGTGGATGTTCAAAAATATTCAATGCCCCCACCTGGAAAAGGGCCAGATTGGATGTTTGACTATTCCAGTCTGTTTGACTCATTCAATATGCCCCCCATGTACTCAGATGAAGATGTAGCTGTTCAGATGCTGTATGATGTACAGAATGCCCCTGAGGCTACTTTTCAACCTACATCTGCTTCCGGTCCCTCGACACAGATAAATGATGACAGCTCAGACACAGATGACAATCCTCCGACTGCTCCTGAACCGGCTGTTGATAATCTTGTACCTGGTCTTGAGGATTTGAACTTGAATAATTTAGATCCTGAAGTTGAGGTTCCTGCTCATCCTGTTGGAAGAATCAATCGCATTCATCCTCAAGATAACATTATCGGGAGTCCTTTAGATGGAGTGAAGACTAGAAGTCAGATTTCTTCTGGTGGTCTTGCAGATATCCTTGATTTTGCAGATGTAAGCTTTTGTGCTCATTCCTGCTTTATATCTCAAGTGGAACCGCGTACTGTCACTGAAGCTCTTAAAGAAGAATCATGGGTAGACGCCATGCAAGAGGAGCTTTTACAGTTTAAGAAGTTAGGGGTGTGGCAACTCGTTGATAAACCCAAAGGTGCAAAGGTCATTGGCACTAGATGGGTTTTGCGTTGCAAAAAGGATGATCACGGGATCATCGTGAGAAACAAGGCTCGTCTGGTGGTTCAAGGATTCAGACAGATAGAGGGATTGGACTATAATGAGGTGTTTGCTCCGGTCGCTCGTTTGGAAGCCATTCGTATTTTTCTGGCTTATGCATCCTTCAAAAAGTTCAAAGTTTATCAGATGGATGTAAAGAGCGCGTTCCTTCATGGAGTTATCAGTGAAACGGTGTATGTCATTCAACCTCCCGGATTTGAAGATCCACTGCATCGTGATAAAGTCTACAAACTAGACAAAGCTTTGTATGGATTACATCAAGCCCCGAGAGCGTGGTACGAGACACTTTCCACTCACCTTCTGAACAACGGGTTCAGAAGAGGTGTCATTGACTGCACTTTATTCATTCGTGAGAAGGACAGTGATTTACTCTTGGTACAAGTATATGTGGATGATATTATATTTGGATCTACAAATGATGATCTGTGCAAGGAATTTGAGACTGTGATGAAAGAAAAATTTGAAATGAGTTCGATGGGAGAGATGAAGTTCTTCTTGGGATTGCAGGTGGATCAGTCTGAGGCAGGGATTTTTATTCATCAAACCAAATACGTGGGTGACATTCTGAGCCGGTTCAGTATGTCTGATGCAAAGCCTGCTGGTACCCCACTGGCGATTAATCACGGGATTACTCCAGACGAAAAGGGGGAGTTAATTGATGCCACTCTGTACCGGGGAATGATTGGATCTCTCATGTATCTCACTGCTTCTCGGCCAGACATCATGTTCGCCACTTGCTTGTGTGCACGTTACCAATCCAAACCAAGAGTATCTCACTTGATTGCTGTCAAAAGGATTATGCGTTATCTGAAGGGTACACCGGAACTTGGCTTATGGTACCCTAATGATGATAAATTTGAACTTACTGCATACAGTGATTCAGATTATGGCGGATGCAAAAGAGACTTCAAGTCAACATCTGCGGGATGTCAGTTCTTTGGAAACCGCTTAGTCACCTGGCAGTGCAAGAAGCAGACGTCGGTGTCTACTTCAACCTGTGAAGCTGAATATATTGCTGCTGCTAGTTGCTGTTCTCAAATCATCTGGATTCAACAGCAACTCAGGGACTATGGGTTACATTTTTCTAACACTCCTATCTATGTTGATAACACTGCCGCCATAGCTGTCACTAAAAATCCAGTTCAGCACTCCAAAACCAAACACATCGACATAAAATATCACTTCATACGTGATTGTTTTGAGAAGAAATTAATCGATGTTGTTAAAATTCACACTGATCACCAGAAAGCCGATCTGTTTACAAAAGCTTTTGATAAACCAAGATTTTTATATCTGTTATCGGCTAATGGTGTTTTTCACAAGGATGAAGTTCAATCCTCATCTGAATCTAACAAATGATCATCACTTTAAATTAGATTATCTTATTTATTTTTAGTATTTTCATTTTCTCTAGTATAGTTGTCTTTTATTAACAAAAACACAAAAAGATTTTCTATTTTTAGGTTTTTAGGGGGAGATATAGAAGTTTGAAAAACCAAAAACAATAGAAAATTTGAAAAATCCAAAAACAATAGAAAAATGAAAAATGAAATAGTCCTGATTAATGACATAACACATTGATTTCATTATGTCATAAAAACAGAAATGAATGCATGATCTAAAATCACAAGGAAATAATGATGGGATGTACTGATAGGCTGACTATACAAAATAAATAAACAATATATGAGAACTTAGAAAGTCTGATTTGTGGGATCCAATTTATTAAGGCTTTTGAGTGAGAAATGGTTTTTGATTCAAATCAAGCATACACCTGTCATCATGGAATCAAATGAGTTTTCATTCAAAGAAAAATAAAGGCAAGCTGGTATTAAGCTTGAAGAAAAATCAAAAACAAGCTGGTATTAAGCTTGAAGAAGACCTAACGCAAGCTGGTATTAAGCTTGAGAAAAACTTAAACAAATAAAAATAAAGTTCGATTCCATACATGTGCCATATTGCTGGGACGGACCTAGCTGAAGCCATCCATGTGGATAGAACAAGAAAAACACAAAAAGATAATGAATGATTGAATCTTATTGAATTCATGATGACTGGTATTAAGATATGCTGAAATGAATTTTGAGCTAATTTTGATCTTAATTGATGAAATGAATTGGGGAACTCAATCAGAAAATATGAGGGATCATGTAGTTTGTTTAAGAGTTGAGTATTGTTCAGTTTAAATATGGACAAATATATCAGTAATCGTGTCAAAATGAAATTGTGATTGAAGTAAATCATTCATTGAAGGTTATATGATGTGATCAGAGATTTGTGTTATATTATTAATGGGCTTTTCACAAAAATATGTGTTTTCTTGTGTTTATTTGCTTTTAAATTGTGTTTGTACAGTTGTTTAGTTGTTTCAGAAAAATACAAAAAGATTTTCTATTTTCAATTTTGTTTTAGATGATCATTTGTAGATTCGGATGCCTGTCATCTCTGAATCCTGAACCAACTAGACATATCTTCATAATTGGTTAACAGTTTGATGCACAAAATGTTAAATCTTTGAAAGTTTGAGTTTTGGAGATGTCAATGTCTCATTCGTACGAATGAGAGGCAGAATGAACTCATTCGGCCGAATGAGAATGAGTCATTCGACCGAATAAGCATCTCAGAATGAACCTCATTCGACGAATGAAGAATGTCGAATGTCTCATTCGAATGTCTCATTCGGCGAATGAAGATCATCGATTGACTCTTTCGCCGTATTCATTCGGCGAATGGAAAAGAATCTTTGTGACCTTTCGCTTAGCTCATTCGGCGAATGAGAGCACAGTATATAACTGTGGTTCGGCCGAATGAGGGTCATTCGACCTTTTGCTCTTTCGCGATATCAGAGAATACCCATTCGGCGAAACACACACTTATTCATCCTTTTCGATTTCTTGTGACTGTGAAAGATCTTGCCACTGATAATCTTATTGTATTCATTCTCAGGTATATGGAGATAAGATTTCAACCGATTCCATCCATGAAATCATCTCTAACAGATTCAAATCTAGGGTTTTAGGGTTTTTGATTTCGCCCAACGAATAATCTGTTAAGATGGACCTAAAACTCGAAATGTCATGTATTAAATATGCTAATCGGTCGTTTCTGAGTGCTGTATAACAAGTTTTTGGGATTGATTTGAGATTTTGGACAAAAGGGATTTTGAACTGTCATATTGCCGAATGTCGTCATTCGGCGAATGACTCATTCGGCGAATGAGCCTCATTCGGCGAATGGATCATTCGGCGAATGACCAGTCTTACTCAAGTATCATTCGACGAATGAGAGTCATTCGACTAATGAGCCTCATTCGACAGATAACTCATTCGGCGAATGGACTCATTCGGCATATCAGAAGAAAGTTAATCTGATTTTTTTAAATCTCATTGTTTAATTGATCATCTTGTACTGATATGTGTATTTCTTGTGTTGTGCAGCATGGCAGGATACAAATCAGTACCGAAGCATAACATCTGTGCCCATCTTGATCTGACGACTCCGAACGCGAAGCATTATGCTGATATCATTACTTTCCTGAGGCGTTCCAGGATTTTCACTGCCATTTCGACCATTCATGTGCCCTATTTATCACATCAGCAGGAATTCTGGACCTCAGCGGATATTGATTGTGAGGCCGAGCCTACAGTCATCAGGGGCAAGGTCAGAGGTCATGACATTGTAGTATCGGCTGAGCACATACGGAGGGTGTGTGGCTTTCAGGACTCTCCGGATCATCCAGTTCTACTTGACAGATTTCTTGTTCGTGGATGCTTTCTCAGATGCAAGTACGAGGGAGACATTGGAGCCGGGATTTTGAACAAAGCGTTCATGTCCCCGCAGTTCAAGTACTTGGCACATGTACTTGTACACTGCCTTGGCTCCAGGAGAGGAGGCTTCGATGATATGCGCGAAACGATACAGTGCGCATTTGCTGCTCTAGTGCTCAACAAGCCATTCAACTTCTCCGAGATGGTTTTTCTGCATATGAAGGAGAACGTGGGGCTAAAGGGTGACAAGAAGTTTTTGATGTACCCTCGATTCATTCAGCAGATCATTGATGCACAGATTCCTGATCTCCCAAAGCTGAATGCTGACATTATCAGATTGGAGCACATGAATGACATAACTCTCAACAGAGTTTTGTCATACAGAGGGAAAGAGAGGAAGCCTACTACACGATCATTGTTTGGTCACCTCTCTCGACCTGACTACAGAGCTCCAGCTGGAAGGAGATGGAGACACGATGACTCCGATTCTGATGTGGAGGACATTGTGGTCCCAGTTGGTGGTGATGATAGTGATGGTGATGAGGGAGATGGTGGTGCAGGCCCGAGTGGTGCTGGTGTGGAGGTGAGCACTGTTGCTGTTGAGAGCACAGGTGCGGGTGAGATGTCATCAGTACACATAACCACTGCTGCTTCAGTGAGCATGGTTGATGTTACTGCTTCTGGTGTTGGAGCTGATGTTGCTGTGTCTACAGCTCAAGAGGAGGATGTGGATATCGAGTCACTGATGGACTTGGATTTCTTGTCTACTACTACTTCATCAGTGACTGCTCCTCTCGATGTCTCTATTCCACATTCCTCAGGTGGTGATGGTGAGTCAGAGGACTCGAGTGAGGAAGAAGGTGTAGCAGGTGAAGGTGATGAAGATAGTTCTGATTCTGAGAAGACTCATGATGATGAGTTTGAGAAGGTGGATGAGGGTGGAAGAGTGGTGATGAGGAAGAGAAGGAGGACAAATGATGATTTGGAGGATATTACTGATACGATATTTACTCCAGAGTTTGACATTTCTCCCACTCCAAGGTCATCTGCTCCTACTTCCACAGCTACGATATCTTCTGCTGGTGCTTCCACCTCATCCAGAGCTGGAAGGGGAAAGAGAACCCGATTCTCTTTCCAAAGGAGGTCAGAACTGACTACAGCTGCTGCAACTACTGTCACATCAGTAGCAGCTGTGTCAGTTTCTTCACTGACGAGGACAAGGGCCATTCACACTCAGGCCATTACTGCCCCTCTGTCCACTCCTTTCATTCGAGAGCCTGTTTATGTTGCTGCTTCCTCTGGCCCCTCCACAGTTCGTGCTGATGTTCACATACCTGCTGTTTCAGTTGTAGATCAGCTTAGTACACTGAACAGTATGGTCTTGAGACTGATGGAGAGGAGCATGGAGCAAGAGAAGAAGAATAAAGAGCAGGAGTTGGTTATTGCTCAGCTCACACAGAGGATTGAAGAGCAGGATACTCTGCTGCTTCAAGCTGCAGACCAGAGGGCCGATTTGAGGGCCAGGTCTGCACAACAGGAGGAGCAGCTCCTGAAATACATTGATGAGCACAACCAGTTGGCTTTGACAGCCTCTGGTTTCAGTGATCGGATCCTGCAGCTAGAGTCTGAGAATGCTCGTCTAGCTGGACTTGTCGAGGGTTCGAAGGAGAGTACTCCCAGACTAGAAGGAGCTGAGGATCGTTCCGATGATTCAGACAAAGAAGAAGATGAAGAAAAGTCTGATGAGGAACAGGTGGATTACGAAGACTCAGACAAAGACGATGAGTCTGATGATGATGATGATCATGATGATGAGGCCAAGGACGGATCTGGGAATGGGTCTTCTGGTTCATCGAGTACTGATGATGATGACGATGATGATCAGGCTCCTCCCTCATCAGAGATTCGATCCAAGAAGGCCAATGATAAGAAGAAAGCCTCTGCTCCACCTCCTCCTGCACAGACAGATGAACCCAAAGCAGCCGAGGAAGTAGAAGCTGTGCCGTTGAGACGTCAGCTAGATAAGACGTTGACTATGATCTTGGACGCTCAGGGCATTATACAGCACTCGGTCAGCTACGACAAGGAAGAGGGTGAGATCATACACTGTTTATCTAAGGAGCAGATTGCCGAGCTGTTCAGGTTGAATCCTGACGAGGTGGTCACTGATGACACCTCTGTACCTAGTACTGAAGAGCCCGAACCAGAATTCTTTGATGATGTAGATGATGTCATTCTGGAAGACATCACTGATGAAGAATACCCGAAGTATACATCGGCTGAAGCTGAGTTGCCTACATTCACTGAACCATTTGATCAGGAAACGGAGGATCTCTTGGTCAGATATCTTGAAGAGCAAGTAGAGGCTAGCAAGGCTGAAGCTGATGACTTAAAGAAAAGAAAGGAAGAATGGGCTGCGTACTGGGAGGTACTAAAGAAACAAAGCACTGAGAAGATGCCAGCAACGCACAAGAAAGTCTACAGGACCAAAGGATATAAGGCTGGAGGTCAGATACTCAGCTGGGCATACTTCCATGATCTTGGGTGCTACGCAGTAAAGAGGGAAAAGGGTATAGATTACTTCAAACACCCGCATGATTTCAAGACGCTGCCTGGATTCGAGGTCAATCAACTAGCACGTCTGAACATGCTATACTGTGAAGACTCCGGGATGTCTGCTTGGTTCTCTCGACAAATCAAGTATGAATACCGGAAGAGATGGGTGAATTTTCAGCCGCAGCAGCCAGAGAGATACTATCTACCAGAGATAGACGGTGACACCCGAAAGCACAAAGTAATCCTGAAGTGGCTTCCCCCTAAAGTCATGAAGAAGATTCCTTTAAGGAAGATGCGTCAAGACTTTATGGAGGGCTTCCGATGGTGGTATTATGACGGGAGAACCGGTGAAGCTGTGATCGTGCTGTGCAAAGACAAGAAATGGGAAACTGTCAGAGTTTTTGATCCCATGTGGCTGACTAATCTGTCCTTGAATGATGTTAAAGCTTTCTATCGACATCAGATCTTCTTCGATGTACAGGATATGGAGCAGGCTCTTCAGTATATGAGAGTTATTCGTCTCTGCATCTGCTTAAAGATTCATGCTGGTGCCGATTGGAAAGCTATCTCAGATAAGATTGAAAAGAAAGACGTTCC
This sequence comes from Mikania micrantha, assembly GCA_009363875.1. Lineage (NCBI taxonomy): Eukaryota > Viridiplantae > Streptophyta > Magnoliopsida > Asterales > Asteraceae > Mikania > Mikania micrantha. The sequence continues at coordinate 13,972 of SZYD01000186.1, read as the reverse complement.
AAAGAGTTGAACTAGGTCCAAGGGGGAGTATGTAGATACATGTTTTGTCCCTAGTTCGGTTCTGTAAATTGCTATCATGTAATTATTCAAAGTATTAATGGAAATTGTCTTTGTATCCAATTCATCATGTTTATGTTTATTGATTATTGATTATTAATGTTTATCTAAGTGTTTGATTTGATTATTAAATGTTTGAGTATGAAGAATGCTCATTCGGCCGAATGACTCTAGAATGAAGTCATTCGGCGAATGAAAAGTATAACGAATGTCTGAGTTCAGAATGAGTCATTCGCCGAATGACTCATTCGAATGACTGCTCATTCGAGCTTAGTCATTCGCCGAATGAGCTGCTTCGGCCACTCATTCGGCCGAATGACTACAGCCTATAAATAGAAGTTCAAAACATTTCAAACCAAATTTTTCCAGAGTCCTCCTTCTTCCCTAGCACTCCAGTGTCAAAACCCTTGAAGATTTGAGTGGTTCTTGTACTTCCAAGTTCGATTCTCAACCCGTGGTGTTCGATCGTTGCTTCCAAGTTGTTCTTACAGCCTCGGATCACCACGGTTTCTGTTGGTTTCGTTTGGAAAACCCTGGAATAGGATTCCGCACTATCCCAGAGGTTGTCGAGTAGTTTTTCATTGGATTCGGATTGTTTCCGAGCTCCCGATCGGTCCAACAGTGTTTAGTATAGTCTTTTCAAAGCCTTAACATTGAGTATGTAGTTTAAACATGGAGTTTATAATTTAAACATCAAATGTATGGTTTAAGCACCTAACTTATAGTATAAGTATTTAGCTCAAAGTTTAAGTATTAAGTTTATATCCTAATCGTCTAGCATAAAGTTTAGACTTCAAGTCTATAGCATAAGCCTCAAGTATATAGTTTAAGTTTCTAGTTTGTAGTATAAATATCAAGTTTATAGCTTCTCAAAGTATACTAGTTTCTAGTTTGAGCACAAAGTGTTAGTATGATGTAAATATGTATAAGGTAAATAGCATTAGCTATTTACACTATAGCCTTAGTCTTTGGTTTCCAAACAAGCATTTCAATTTCAAGCATTCGTAAATATGTGTAAAAGCATTTAATAAACATTTCAATAATTGTTTAACATGCTTCTCAGTCCCGAAGTAAAACAAAAGGTTTGAAAAGGGACAAATGAACTCACCTTGTGTTTGAAGTTGTTGACTAATTATAAGCAAGAATCGTACGCGCTCTTTGTTTGCACTTGTTGTATTGTTCACAATCCTGTATTGATTTCATAGTGTTTGTAGCTCATAAGCATATGTTCGTAAGGATTCGTTGCGCGTGTATGTGTTAGTGTTTGCTCTAAAGTTGGCTAACACCTGTGAGTCGCGGTCTACATTCGGCACTATTTGTTAGGTATAACTTATGTTAATACTCTGTCCATTCCAATTGAGTTTAGCACTTTCCATCATATGTTATCATTGACTTGATAAAACTTTATTATGATGTATAGTCTTGAACTTCCCTAGTTCATAACTATAAAACTTAAGTTTTCGTTTAAAGGTTATAATTCCTTACATGTATAATAATGGTTTCCTAGTTGATAATTAACCATGACATCATTTTTGTAAAGCTTAACGTTTTAGGTGTTATGAATCTATTAGATCGTGCTTTTAATCAAGTGGGCCGAATGTAAATGGGACGTATATCAAATGTATGGGCTTGGGCCAAGGGTTATGAACCACCAACGAGTATATAGGCCAAAAAATCCATCTAGTCAGGTCCTACTTGGGCCGATTATTACTCATGGGCCAGAAAGGGAGTTCTGGGCCGAAAACTTTGGGCCTAAGGTGGGCCGAATATTCTACATGGTTTGGGACAGCATGTAAACTATTGGGCCAACTGTTGAAAGCTTGGGCCAAGAGGTGTGGGCTGCAAATTTCGATGGATTAGATAATCAAGGCTAAACCGAACATGTATTGGCTTGCATGTGATAATGCTTGATCAGCGAACCTTCGACCCACATAGGGTTCGGCTAAAGTTAATGAACAGGTTCGGCTATCTTAGCTTAGCATGGAGGGTTCGGGGGATGATGGTTCGTCTCTAGCAGAAGGGTTCGTGAATAATATGTAGGTTCGCTACATGGGGTTCGGTTGAGCTTGGGTTCGCCCTAGGCATGTGCAACAAGGTTCGGCAGTGATTTGCATGGGAAGGTTTGGTGAAGTCCCGAGGGTTCGGTGGATGTTCCTTATTCGGCTAAGGTTCGCCAGACTTGTACAGGTTCGCTATTCATGCACTAAGGTTCGACTAATGATCACAAATGCCAAGGTTCGCCTGAAATGAAAACAAGGTTCGGTGAAGCTTGCTATGCAGGGATAGGTTCGTTGCAGTGAGAAGGTCGGCAGCGGTTCTGCGTCCTACCAGGGTTCGGCTCGTAGCTGTGTTACCAGGTTCGTCAGTTTGAACCATCCGAACCCTGTACCTCTTCTCCGATCCCAGGCTTCCTGCGTTGATGAAATGCTATTCTAATGGTCATGTGGTGCGACGATGGCCTCTCGTGGTCATGGTTCTATGGTAGAAAGTGGGTTAACCGGTTGTGTTTAAGTAAAGCAAGAAGGGTTGCGAAAACCCTAATATTTGTGAAGTTTAACCCTTCATACCTCGTTTTTCAGTGGATGCCCGCTCCGATCGGTTGTACTTCTACGTAGAGGATGTTGAGAGCTACTCGTGGACACCAAGAACACTTGATTTCGTCAACAATGGAGCAAGATCTTGATACTTGAAGTTGGAAACTTTAGAGTGAGAGAGGGTGAACGGGAATGAGTTAGAGAGAGAGGGTTTGTGGAGAAAATGAAATAATTGCCATCAATTGGTGTTTAAATACCCCGAGGGTATTCGGGTTCGTTTCGGTTGTTCGGTTTTCGTCTCCGTTGCATTTCCAGATCGTAACGCGCGAAATTTCATAATTTAAAAAAAAGGGTTTTAATTTAAATTATTTTAAAGGTTGTAATTCCTAATAAATACTAAATATTTAATCTCTTGAATTATTTATCAAAATATATTTAGTTTACGGGTTTCGTTATTTCTTTCGCATATTTCATGCTTTATGCGTTTTAATTAAAATAATTTCGTTTTAATTTATTTCTGATGAGTTTCAAAATTGTAAAACAGAAATTATTATATTTCCTTAAATTTATTATCGTTCGAATCGTCTTCGTTTTCGTTTCGTCAGAAAACGTCACTTACGCGCGTTTTCGTACAGAGCGCTAACTGTACGAACACGATCGTACGTTTCACTTTCTGATTTTGTTTTCTACTTTTTAGTCATCGTTTCAGATCGTTAAACTATCAGATCTATTCGTACAGATCGTCACCTAAACGAATAGTTCGTCGGTTTAGCATTCTGTAACAGCAGCTGTTATAGTTTTGTTAAATCTGGAATAATTATCTGTCACCACCAGAAAATATGATTTCTCTCCGATACTCATAACATTAACTGATCCAAAGACATCCATATGAAGAAGTTGCAGAATCGATGATACAGAGTTGAATAGCTTAGGCTTGTGGGGTCTCTTATGCTGCTTCCCCTTGGCACATGCGATGCATTTCTCAATGGTAGAGAAATCCTTAGAAGGCAGACCGATAGCGTGATCTCCCTTGGTGAGTGTGTTGAGATTCTTCAGATTTACGTGACCCAGTCGGCGATGCCATAGCAGACAATCATGCTCCGATGCCTTTGAGAACAGACAAGTATTCTCAGTGAATGTATCTGAATTTATGTTGATAATGTATGCATTGTTGATTCTTGGAGTCCTCATCAATATCCACTTCTCAGGTACAACAAAACCAGGCTTCAAAATAAGACACTCCTTGTTTGTGAAGTGTGTGGAAAAACTCTTGTCACAAATCTGAGAAACGCTCAATAAACTGTGATTGAGCTCTTTAACATAGTACACGTATTCAAGACTAAGAGTTCCATTGGTAACCGTGCCTTTCATGCTAATCCTTCCTCCCTTGTCTCCAGCAAATGATACATATCCTCCATTGAATGGTGTAACTTCATGTAACTGAGAGAAATCCCCAGTCATATGCCGGGAGCAGCCACTGTCTATATACCAAACATTTTTAAGCTTATTTGGCTGTCCCTGCATTTTACACACAATCAATGAGAGATAGGTACCCAAACCATAACAGGTTTAGGCACAGGAGAGATAATTGGTTCTTTCTTGTGAACCCCTTTTGATTTAACTGTTTTGACCTTATCAATCTTTAATCTTGCACCATTGCCATGGTTGACTGGTTTTCATGAGGTTCTTATAGGTGGATCGCGTCTCCAATATGACCTGTTTTTAACTTTTGAAAAGTTTGAATTTTGTTTTTGAAAACCAGATTGATGATGTTTGGACGACTTTGTCCTTTTGGCAGTGGATTGCTTTTGAGATTCTTTCTGAGGATTCACCCTAGGCTTTGAGGATTGGTCTGTCCTCATTGACTTGATAGAGGGTTTAGCCTTGGGTGTGACCTTCTGATTCTTTCCATAAAAGAATTCAGTAGGTCTGTGCAGACTATTTCTGGCAATGTGGCCTGGTCTACCACAAACAAAACAACATACCTTCTCATGAAATTCCTTAGGGTTAAAGGGTTTTACATCACAGTCACTGTGGCTAGAAGATGAGCTTGTAGAGGCTTGTTCCAATGACCTTGTTGGAACAAAAAGGTTCACAGTCAGGGTTTAACTTTGAACTCGCCTCTTTGGTGATTGTGGAATGACCCTTGTACTCATGATGCAAACGCGAATATATTGTTTCCAAAATAACATTCTTCTTAACAAAAGTTGATTTAATGTTTTTAGACATCTCATTTGTTTTAATTTTAAATTCATCAACTTTTCTAACAAAATCAGTGTTTGAAATAAAAGATGATGTTCCAAAAGATGTTGAACAATCTGTGCTCCTCCCAGCACTTCTTTCTTCAATCTTCCCCCTCACACCTGTTTTGTTTAAACTATCTGCACATATCTCAGAATTATCAGAAATATTGGGGCTGGTCTCAATGGGATCTGCTGCCAAAGAAACTGGTTTGTTAGAACCAGTGCTGATGGTCAGGTTTCAACAACAGATCATCAACAGATGTGTTGATATTGGGCATGATGGAGTAATTATGGTTGAAAGATGGTTCACACTCCTTATAACCTATACCTTTACCCCTCTTTTCCCTGTATTGTATGCTAACCATGGCTTCTAAAACCTTGCTTGATTAATCAAAATTTTCACATTTTACTGAAGTTTTAGAAAGTTGAGTTTTAACTTGGTCCAACTCTAAGGTGAGTTCATCGATTTTGCGTCTAGCATCACGATAGTTGGACTCTTTATCACTTAAAAGTTCTTTAAGCCTTGCCACATCCCGACCCTTGGCTTCAAGTTTCCTTTTAAAAATTCCTTCATTTTTAAGAAATTCTGAGCTAAAGTATTTAAGTTTGGTTACTTCCTTAATTAGTGATTCATTGTTTGACCTATACTTAAATACTTTATCAATACAAGAGGTAGAGCAAAGATTTTGGGTTACCTCATTCTGCTTATCATCCACCTTAGCCATGAAAGCGTGACTCAGAGTTAGCTCCAATTCCTGCACCTAATCACTCCAATCATAGGAGTTAGTTTCTTGAGTCACCAGTGCTTTAGACGAGCTAGCACTTCCTCCAACAGCAGCGGTCACAGCCTTTTCTTCAGGCTTCTTCTCTCCTTCCTTAGCCACCTTTGGCTGCTTGGATTATCTGGCAAACTTACTCGATTGATCACAGTTGTAGCATCACAGCTTTGACTTATCAAATCCAAGTTTCTTTCCCAGGTTGTTTCCAAAGTTGTTCCTTCCATACCGTTTGATGAACTTCTTTGCCCGAAACACAGCCATTGCCATCTACCATGAGATATCCATCTCCTCAACATCTGCTGGATTTATCTGCTCTAGATTATCCTGAGTAAGGTTGGCAGGAGCTAACTCTCCAGCTATGAATGCATTATAACTGTTCATAAAACCCTTAAAGAGCAGCATATTTTCTTCACTCTCTGGACTGATCTTGGACACTGAACCAGCTTGCCTAGATGATAAGAAAGCAGTCTCAAATGGGATTGACTGAGATGAAGGAGTCTGATAGTGCTGCATCCCTGAGGCTTGAAGATTGATAGGTGCAAAGTTTTCTGACATAGGTGCAATCCCATGGAGCTGGCATGATTTAGTGCTCTCTGTTTATCATCCATATCATAGGAATTGATGATAGATATCAGCTCACTCAGGGAGGTCTTGTACATGTCCTTTGTCCTTTTGATTGTAGTACAGTTCGAGTTCCAAGTGTAAGGCAGTGAGTTCAGGAGCTTCTTGTTCACTTTTCCTTTGGACATTTCAATTCCAGAACTTGTCATCTCGGTCATCAGATGGGTGAATCTATTTAGATGTGCTTCAAGGGACTCTCCTTTGATGTGATTAAACATGTTAAGCCTTTGTCTCAGCATATCCTTGTGACTTTCTCACTTGTCCTCATTGCCTTCGAATCATTTAACCAAAGCATTCCACAGTTTCTTTGCTGTCTTGGGTTCCTTAAAACCATGAGCTACATCAGTCGAAAGAGCCATTGTGATTGATGCATAGGCTTTTTCATCCTTTTCCATCATCAAGATATCATTGTCTGTGTACAATTCCGGATCCTTAGCAACAAGAGGACCGTATATCTCACTTTGGTATGATGGCACAAAAGGACCTTATTCAATTGACCTCCAAAGTTTTGGGTCAGTATACTTGATGAAAGATTGAAATATGAACTTCCAATCTTGAAAGTTGTCTCCCGACACTAGCCTAGGTGGCTTTGTTCCGGTGCCAATTTCATTGTCCAAATTGAGTAGATTGGACATATTTGTCAGATTTTTAGAAGCCAAGATTTTTCTGAAAATTTTGTCTAAGTGTAGTACACGAAATTCAGATGCTCTGAATGTCAACTTCTATTCGAATTGACACCTCTATTCGAAGATCAGGCTCTACTTGAAGTCCTTAGCATACATGAAATCCCAGTGTAACTGAAATACTTGTACTCGAAATCACTTCTGTTCTCGAAATCCCTGTACTCGAAATGCCTATACTCGAAGATCTCTGTAGTCGAATGCTAGACACCACTTCGAACACTCTAACTATACTCGAAGATCTCTGGAGTACCAAATTTAAGAAGCAGCTAGATATAGTAGAGTAGAATGATAAGGTAATGAACTTGCTTGAAAAAGATGTTACCTTGATGTAACATCACTGTATTTCAGGCACTTAAACTACATAAATGTTTGTATTATTAAAGCCTGATATGATAATTGATAATTACTATGGATGACTGGATATTATCATTATTGGTATACATATTGAGAACACATTATTATGAGCATAAACCATGGGAAATTTAGTTGAAATACAACTAAACAGAACCAGAGAGTTTATTTCAGTTGAATTAATTGTTGGATATTGGATGTCCGATTAACTATAAGTTCAACATTACTATAATAGGTATGATCCAAAGAGTTACAATTTGTAAGGCAACGAATTAATGTTTAATTGTTAAACATAATATACGATCACAAACAATCGGCTTTAAGGATTTGGTGATTTTATTATTTGTGACATAATAAATCGGTGGGGATTGATTATAGAGATAATTAATTCATTAGACGAATAAATTTTTTGAACTTTATTAAAGGGTTATTTATTAATTAATTGTTAATTAATAAAAGGAGAATTGATTAAATAAGTAATGTTTAAATCAATTAAACATTAACTATTTAATGGATATTAACTGATTAATTGTTAAATTGGTTAAATGGAGATTGTAGTAATTAAATTGTTTAATTACTAAAAAGTGTTTAATCAAATTAAAAGGGTTTTAATTTGAATTAAATGTGAAATAAAAGGGTGGGAAACCAATTTTGAATTGGTAATTCTAGATCCTAAAATTGTGGATCACATTTGACTATTCATAGTTCAAATCACCACAATTACACACACACTTGAAATTCCTAATTCTCCTTCTCCCCCGTGGCCGTCGCACACCCCCTTTGGGGCTGCCCCATTGCCGTCACATATCACCACCATAATTGGTGGTGTGTTGGTCAACTAGCCACTAGCCGGATCAAGTCGTGGTGAGCCGTGGGTTGCACCGTCAAGCCGAACCGAGCCGTGGGTTGAACCATCAAGCCGTGAGTGGTGATATTCGAGCCAAACCGAGCCAAAACCAGTTTAGGTTGTTTCTGGTGATTCGTAGGACAAAATCAGGAATCGGGAGATCGTATTGTGTCAACTAGCGAGACCGTTGCTTCATCCATCGTGTGGATTTGGAACTGCTTCGCAAAAGGTCGATTTCTAGAACACTCTATGGTTGTGTTGTTTGATTTAATTGTTGTTTAAACTGTTCGTAACTGAATCCTGATTTGGGAATTATTTTGATTACGATTCAAAAGGTTATAAAATTAAAAGCTTCCGCTGTGTCAGATCTGATCTGTCCGTTTAATCTGTTTTATGAAAACTGATTTAATCAATTAATACAATTTATTGAATCTGATTATTTGAAAAAGTAACATAGAATTCCCAACAGTGGCATCAGAGCGGTTTTTACAAATGTTTAAATGCAATTAATAATCGATCTTCGTTTGTTTTTGTTTTGTCAAAACTTTTGTTTTACAAAAAGATCGAAACTGTGAATGTGATGATTGTGATTATGATTATGATTATGATTATGAATCGAGCCCTAGGATCCGACCCATGTGATTGTATCTTTTGTTTTGTTTGATTGGTTTGTTTATTTGAAATCTTGTATTTCTACAGGTATTTGGACCCGATGTAATAGAATAGGTTTCAATTTTGCAATGTAATTTGTATTTTACAAATGTAATCAAGCAATGGATACAAGACGGAAGATAGAGAAAATCAGGGAGATCGAAGATGGTGATCTTGGATCAAGTGGGAGACAACATCCAAGGCGTTGAATTGTAAACCCTAGTATAGTTCGGTTTGTGTTTGATGACTCGAACTAAACCGAAAAAATGAGACTTTGGCTCGTTTCATATTCACATTTTGTTGTTTATGGTTGTTTAATATTTAGGAAATATAAACCTAGTAAAAACAAAATTTTCACAATCATTTCAAAACGATAAAGTAATACAAAAGGAGTTTTGTAATTACTTTAAAAAAAAGGGGTTTTTAAAATAAAAGTGTTTTATTTTAGTAAATCAGTTTATAAAATAAAAGGTTTATTTTATAAAATTAGAACTTGTTAGTTTAAAATGATTCGCGGTAATTACCGACTTAGTTTAAATAAGGTATTTAAAACTAATCGAGTCGAGAGTTGAAAGGAGTTTCAAACTATCGCAAATCAAGAACAAATATGATTTTGTTAATATGAAGTTGTACGATTTGTGTCATGCTTCAAATCGTTCAATAATTTGAAACTAAAACAATAAAATCAATATGATTGATTAGATTAAGAAATTCGCGATTATGATCAATTTAGTTTTAATAAGGTATTAAAATAAATTAGGCCAAAATTGAAATAGGATTTCAATTAGATAGCGAATAAATAAAATAGAGATTTATAAAATGCACAACTATCCTCATTTAAAATTATTTGTCCATAATGTTTTTGAAACATAAAAGAAATTAATTAAAGTAATTAAATGACTCATTGGTCAAGATGTTTATTTTCTAAATATGTAAACCTAGAGTTAGTGCTTACCCTGCTATAGGTTTATATATGGTAGAAAAGGATAAACATTTTGATTTAAATGCCACCTTAGATTTGGGACGCTTTATCAATTTGACCTAACATCTAGTGTTAGTGCTTACCCTGAACTAGGTCTATGGTTTTATTGAAAAAGGAATGTCGTGATTCCTAATACACTTAGGCCGGTCATTCAGTCAAAAATCATAAGGCGTATACTTGAAGAGTCAAGTTGGTATAGTTGGGGTAAATGTTCAAAGTTAGAAATGAGTGTTCTAACAAACCCCAAAACTTGAGGATTATGATTGTCATAATTGGTTATCGTAACCCTCCTGTATTATTGTGAACAGTAAATAGAGAGCTTAGCCAATTCACTGTTCATTAAATAAACAGGATCTCACAATTCTAAATTAATTTTGTTAATGAGTCATAATTAATTTGGGATTATATAAAGCATGAAATACTAAAACCTTTCTTTTGAATTTTATAGATGTCTTTGATTGATGCTACTAAACCACATAGGATAAATCTATTTTGAAATCAGTTCAATGGGAATAACTTTTCTACTTGGATGCATCACCTTAGAGATGTCCTTAGAAAAGAAGGAATATTGTATGCATTGAATAACCCTATTACTTCCGAACAACCTATAGGCTGCACCACATCTGAAAGGATGAAACACATTGGACACGAATGTTAGATAAAATATCTCATATTAACTTCAGTGTCTCCTGAATTTGTGGACAAGCTTATGTATCTCTCCAGTCATGAGATGATTGAGGAGATCAAGAGGAGTTTCCTGCCAAACAGGTTTTGGCGATTTGAAATTCTTAAGGAAGTCCAAAAGGGTTTGAGACCGAATGGAGACGTAGGAGCTTACATTGATAGGTTGCAAGGCTATTTTGATAGGCTTGGCAAACTAGGCTATCCCATGAACCTTGAGGTTGCTATTGATTTCATCCTTATTTCTCTACCAGAGGAATATGAATCTTTTGTAATGAGTTACAAAAGAAATATCTTTGGAGGGACAATTGATGAACTCAAGGGGATGCTCTTGGTTTAGGAAACCAAGATGAGGATAGTGGTGAGCAGTGGGAGGAAGAGACCATTGACCGAGGTCGATGAGGTCTAGTACAGTGTTGCTCGACATCTGAAGAGTTCAGATATGCCGGGATCTTCTAGTATGCCTTGTTACGTCAACATATTTCTTGAATTGGCAAATCTTTGATAATAATGTGAGTGTCACAATTATTTCAATTATTTGCAAGTATTCGAGGTGGTTGATAAGCTGGAAGCTTGAGTCTTGAATTCCAGGGGGACGGAAGACAAGACAAATAGAAGAAATGTTCTTTTATTCATTTTTATTGATTGTTTAAATGGTTTAAAACAATTATGAATACTTTTAACATTCTTAGTTTGACTAAGAATAATGCTTCTGGTATTAATTATGCATTTATTGATTAATTATATTTATGCTTGATAAAATGTTTTGATAGCATAATTGATAATAATTATTGATAATGCAAAGTGAATTCTATATGATAGAATTACAGATAAAGGCATTACATACGATTCATATTAATAGAATAATTTAAAGTGTTTAAATAATTATAATTAGACAAGATTAACCTTTAAAGCAAGTGTAATACATGAATCTCTAAACAATTGAAAATAGAATTCATTGCTACAAGAGTTTGATGATTACACATGATGCTTAAAGAAGGTCAAAAAGATTGTGATCTTTTATATGCAATTATGTTGCATAAATTGTCTAAAGATTAAATATGAATATTTCATAAGGTTGTGAACCTAATGAAATCTTTGAAAGAGTTCAAAGAATATATACATAAAATGAAGATCTAAAAGCAACAATAGTTATATATGAGATATAACCAAAGGTTACCAAATTAATAAGTATAATGTGAATTATTTCACAACCAAGTACACAAAGATGTAGGTAATTTGATAAATACCAATACATAATGTGTCCTTCTCTTGAATATGATCCAATGATTAAATATCCCGATGAACTAATCATATGAATTACTTCACTAGCTTTATTACAGGTAAATATAAAGAGTTATAAAATAAACATGTATAAATTCCTATTTAGGGTTTGAGGATGTAACAAAGAGTTGTTGACAATTTATTTAAAATTGGATCCTCATAAATGATAAAGATAGTTATCATAAATCCCTAAAATGGAATAGATAGAATTTTCATCAATTGCTTCCTAGTGCAAGGTGCTGTATGGTTGAAAATTAGATAGGGCAAATTGAAAGAGTTCAATTCTGCAATGACATGATATATATGTTTCAATCAACAAAAGGTGTTTGAATGGATCTTAAATGAGTTTAAGAACCAAAGGTTACACATGACATCTGCAGAAGCTCATGGGACAGTGAACCAAAACCTGCAGAAGTGTAGCTGTTGATTGATAAATATAATTTATGGTTTGGAACCATAAACACTAAAGATGCAATAAAACAAGCCAAGAGACTTGTTTAAACAACATTTAGATGTTGTATAGTTGAAATTAGAGAATTTCAATGACAAGATCAACATGAATGTATTAGGATACTACATATTCTGTAAACAAGAGTTGTTTGACAGATAAGTAATTAAATATCAAAACTGAATTACCATAAGAATACCTTAATGAGTATTCTTATAAGTAATTAGAAAGTTTTGAAATCCTAATATGACAAACTTGTTGTGACAAATCCATGGTTGATAAAAGCATCTCATATGGGAATCTTTGTCATAGTAAGAAACTAAGGTGTTAGTTTTACCTAAAGGACAAAGATGTTATACATACATACATACATACATACATACATACATACATACATACATACATACATACATACATACATACATACATACATACATACATACATACATACATACATACATACATACATACATACATACATACATACATACATACATACATACATACATACATACATACATACATACATACATACATACATACATACATACATGCATGCGCAATGATTGACACCTGTATTGTCACGTGGATATTCATATTATTGGATTATCATGATTCCATGAGTCGTTGTCGTTGACTTCATTCATCCGCAATGATTGCATGTATTGTCACGTGGATTACCACAACTCCATGAGTCGTTGTTGTTGACTTCGGTCTTCCGCAATGATTGCATGTATTGTCACTTGGATTATCGCAACTCCATGAGTCGTTGTTGACTTCGGTCATTCGCAATGATTGCATGTATTGTCACGTGGGTTACCACAACTCCATGGGTCGTTGTCATTGACTTCAGTCATTCACCAAGATTGCATGCATTGTCACTTATACTATTTGAAATTATTGTGATGAGATTGGTTGAATATATGTGATTGACTAATTGTGATTATTTGAGGTATGTGATTGTGTGTTTTGTGGATGTGTTATGTGTTGACAGTGTTGGATTATCTCGCAGGTGCACATGTGGATTTTCTCAGAAAATTATAAACTTTCATAAACATTTTATGAACAACTTTTGAAGCTTAAAAACTTATGATTACTCGCCAACTACTTCGTAGTTGACACTTGATTTTCTACATGTTTCAGGGAATGAGGAGAAGTAAGTAGAGGAGGATAGCTCTACATCTTTTGGACATCATCACTTAGGGTCTCGAACTTAGCTAAAATAACTGGATTACTGAAGACTAGTGCTTAGTTAATTTAACTAATTCTTTTGTGTAATTAATGTAACTAAATCATGATGAACATGATTTTTGATTAGTTAATTTGGTGATTTAATTGATATGTGATGATTTATTTAGATGCCCACGAGCTTATGAACAATCTACAATCCCTTGTGGCATCCAACGTTTCCGCCATCGGTCGGGGTGTACAGATTGGTATCAGAGACTAGGTTATAGGGAATTAGGTTACTAGAAATGGTTGACCTAGTCTATAATCGTAGGATGCCTTAGTATGAAAATATTTCATACACAAGTTATTATATTCAGGATTTCATGCTTATGTGTGTATTACATGTTAATTGAACTCCTTATATATATTTGATTTACATCTGCTACTTGCTGATTACATGTGATCGATTGTGCCCTAATGATTCGATAAGGACATGATGTGGTGTATCGTAAAGGTGGTGGGCTGGTGGCCGAAGCAGTTGCGACTGACTTCTACATATGCCCTATACATATAGCATTTACGGTACATCAGGTGGATGTCAGTATTGAGGAATAAGGGAACTACCGTTTTGGAATTTATCT
>SZYD01000185.1:0-34980 GCA_009363875.1 Mikania micrantha | reverse complement strand
TCAAGCAAACCGGTTCTCCTTTTTTATGAAAATGTTTAAATTCAGAAAAAGATTGCCTTTTTGGTTTGAAAGTATTTGTTTTAGGAGTTTTCTGATTAAAACCCAAACCCTTTTTCCCATCTGGAACAAGATTGTCAATCTTGTTAGATACACAAGCTTCATTTTCTTTTGAAGCTTTCAAAAACCTAAGGCTTGATAAATTTTTGAGGATGAGATTGGGTCGCCCATTTTGATAACAGGGATTGGATTCTGAGCAATAACACAATCAGATGAATCATCAGATTCATCCTCAGAATCGGAAACCCAATCCTCTACAAGTCCATCCACCGAAGATTCTTTGACAAAGAGGAACCTTCATCAGTAATCATCCCAATCAGATCAATTAAATGGAGTTATAACTTGAAAATATTTAACATCTTTGTCATTTGGTGAATTGACAAAGCTGTTTAAGATTGGTGGAGGACATCTTTGATAACTCATAGTTCCCTTACCCTTATGATCAGCTTCTTTGCTAATCATGTGCTCAATGATATAAGATGCACTCTCATAGCTCTTGAGCTTTTGTCCTAGGGTCTCATAATCACAGTCAACCATTGCTAACTTCTTATTTACCTCATTAATGGTATTGAGATAAGAAGTTATAGCATCTTGTTTGTTAAGAACATCAATCTCAGCCTCATGAAGTTGTCTATTTAAAAGTTCAATTTTAGCTTGAAAATCTTTTCATTAGCTTTTAAAACTTTGTTAGCATCAATAAAGCAGCATTGTGATTTTGATAGGAAAGGACCTTTCTTTTAAGGTCAACACAATTAAAACAGATAGAACAAGAAGATGAACAATCATCAGATAACTTATCAGACTGAGAAGTTGCAGCAGGAGTAACAGATGAGTTTACCATCAAGGCAAACTGAACAGGAGATTCTTCAATATCAGCCTCAGAATCAGTCAAGCTTTCAGACTCTGATCCAGATGTTTCTTCTATCTGAGCTGTGCTCCTTCAGCAGTACTCTCTTCATGTAGTATCATCTGTCTTCTGGATCTCAGCAACACATGCTTTATCTTGTCCCCCTTGTTCAGAATTGAATCTGAAATCCCAATTTTCACCTTCATCCTGTTTGTACCATCAAAGCTTTGCCTGCATTTGAAGAACTAGTTTGAGCAGGAAAATCAATAGGGACAAGTCTTCTTTCTGTATTTGCTGCAGAAGACTTTTGATGATGAAAATGATTCTTGTTTCCTGTTTTCTTTGGATGTTTGCATTGTCTAGCAAAGTGACCTTTTCTCCACAATTGTAACATGTGACTGATGCCATGTCAAAACCAAATTTTAGACTCCTTGTTCAAGTTGATGTCTTTACCAGTCCTTTTGACAAACTCCTTAGCTCTCCTCACAGCACTTGCCAAGGCCCACATAATATCAATCCTTTCCATATCATCTAAATCTATCTGAGAATAGTCATCATTTGTCAGATAAGGATTGCCAATCTGTCCTGCTACCAGTCCATCATAAGAACTAACCAAAGTAGACAAAAGACCCATATGCTCTTTAGCAATCTCAACTGTAACTTTATCAAAATTCTCTGTCTTTACACTTGTGACTGGTTGATGATGTTCTTTCTGAGAACATGAAGAGGAAGATGACTGACTGAAATAAATTTGATTGGAAGATGGAGCTTCAGTAGTCTGAGAAACAAATGCAGTCTTCAGTGGAGCATGAGAAGAGGCTTTCTCTACAGTAGGTGTAGAGTAGTACAATGAAGGATCCTGAACTTGAGCAACCCTTTAGCTTTCCACTTGTTCTCAATTTCCTGCTCCTTCAATTTCTGGATAAAATCATTGATATCCATGTGTGACATCATCTCATTCTGCTTAAGTACCATCAAAAATGATTCCTATTTTGGAGGAAGAGCATCTGCTAAACACTGAATCTTCTCCTGAGTAGTAGTCTTGACTTCATGATTAAACAACTCACTCAAGGGATGGTAAAATCTAGCAATCAAATCATCCAATGATTCATTCCCCACATACATAAAGCTGTTGAATTCCTTCCTCAATGCCTTTGACTTGATGTTCTTCAAAGCATCATTGCCCTCATAACGCTGTTGCAAAGCATCCCACAGATATTAAGAAGAAGTAAACTGTCTGAACTGATGAAAAATATCAGTAGAAATAGACTGAGATAAGATAGCATAAGCCTTCTTCTCATAATCATAAAGCTTCCTTTGAGGCTCAGTCATCCGTGTGACTAGCATAGGAGTTCCATCTTCATTAAGAGGCCTCAGATATCCTCCTTCAATCATCATCCATAAATTGGTATCCACTCCATTGATGTGAATCTAAAACCGATACTTCCAGTGCGGATAATCGTCTAAAGATAGCAACTTGGGAGCCTTGTTGGAGTTTCCGTCTCAGTCTCAGTCAACAATAATATCTGAATGCGATGATTCTGGTTCGCCATCAATGCTAAGTCTTCCATTTAATCAGGAACAACAAGATTCAACACTTAAAAAAATTTGCAGACTGATGGCCGAATGAAGAGTTAAAGGGCGAATTTCGGGGCCCGAATGAACTAATTCAGACGAATGAGAGACTGAGTATGACTATTAGGACGAATGAACTTATTCGGCGAATGAAGTGTCAAATGAGCTATTTGCCGAATGAGAACTGAGAGTAAAGCTATTCGCCGAATGAGTGAAACGTATGGAGCTATTTGGCGAATGAATATGGCGAATGATGCTATTCGCCGAATGAGAACTGATTCGGCCCAGCTTATTCGGCCGCCATGCTCATTCGGCTGATCTGAGGGGTTTTGGCAACAACAATCGCAATAACTTTCGATTTTGAGCAGATCTAAGTACCAAATTTGGTACAGAACACCATGATATGATAATGAACCAATTGGGATAAATGTTTTGACAAAAACACCACAAAAACTTCACGAATCTTTAATGAAACGGTAACTTTAAGGACAAGAAACTTAGGGTTTTTCAAATCTCGAACCTACAATCTGAGATTTAGTGATTTTGAATGGAAATCAAGTAGAAGCAAGAGCCAAAGCTCTGATACCACTTTGTAGGACCTCTCAGGAGCTCGGAAACTATCCGGTTCCAAGGGAAATCTGCTTGACAGCCTCTGGAATAGTGCGGAATCCTATTCCAGGGTTTCCAATCGAAATCAACAGCAACCGTGGTGAATCGAGTGAGTAGAATCAACGTGCGAGTGAGAATCGATCACCACGGGTTGAGAATCGAAGTTGGACAGCAAGAATCGCTCAAAACTTCAAGGGTTTGACACTAGAATGCACTGGGAAGAATGAGGACTCGGAAAAGTTAGGTTTGAAATGATTTGAACTTATATTTATAGACTGTAGTCATTCGGCCGAATGAGTGGCCAAAGTAACTCATTCGGCGAATGACTATGTCGAATAGACAAGTCAGTCGAATGAGTCATTCGGCGAATGGCTCATTCGCTGAGTATAGTCATTCTCTATTCTCATTCGGCGAATGACTTCATTCGTTAGAGTCATTCGCCCGAATGAATAATACTCATACTCAAATGTTAATTAACCAATTCAAACAATCATATAATCAATATTGAACATTAAGAACAATATATAAAGACAACTTCCATTAATATAACTTTAATCTTTACATGATGATTAGTACAAAATTGAACTAGGGACATTAAGTGCATCAACACATGTTTATTTGGGGATGATGTTACGATGCATGCCTTGGCGGACTCAGGGGCTAGCATCAATCTGATGCCATATTCTCTTTATGAGAAGCTAGCTCTTGGTGACTTATCCCCCACAAGCATGACACTCTCATTGGCCGGCCGATCGATTAAATGTCCACGAGGAATTTTGAAGAATGTGTTAGTCAAAGTGGATAGATTTGTGTTTCCCGTGGATTTTGTTGTGATGGACATGGAGGCGGACACGGCGGTTCCCATCATTCTTGGGCGCCCATTCTTGCGCACTGCTAAGGCTATTATAGACGTGTATGAGGGTAGACTCACTTTTAGAGTGGGTAATGAGAGCGTTTGTCTAAAGATAGCAAATTCTGTGAGCGCCGGTGGTGATCTAGTCTATAAGGTTGAGGGTGTGGATTCGGTGAGTGATGATGTAGGTGTGAATGAGGTCATGGGAGAGAGACCATGAGATGTTGGTGATAGTGGTCATGATTAGATTGCAGTGTAGGAGGTTTCCTTTGATCCTCCCATTTGAGTTGAGTTTTTGTGAGTGTCTTGGGTTAAACTCCCAAGTGTAAAGTTTGTAGAATTAGAAATTTCTTAATATCTTTGGTGTGTTTTTCATTTTTCGTTATTGTTTTTCGTTTTTCGTTTTCGTTTTTGTGTGTTTTAATTTGTTTTGCAGGTTTTTGATCAATTTGATGCAATAAAGATGGATTAGAGCTACCAGGTATGTTTTATGTGCCTTAGAATGTTTTGGGATGATTTAGTTTGGTTTAGAGGGTGAAAAATTTGGCTAAGGCATGAAAAATCCGAAAACTCTCTGGAATTTTGACATCGTCGCGTCACACGACAGCTACAAGCCAATCTGTCGCGCTACGCGAGAGAATCTCGGTCAAATGCCGGTAAATTTTTTGTCGCGTACCGCGATGGGTTTCTAATGGGTCATCGCGGTACGCGATGGGCCCCTAAAGTGTTAAAATGTTTTTAAAACCCTATTTTTCGAACTATAACCCCAAATTACCTCTCCTACAACGCTTTCACCACCATTCTTCACCCATTAAACACCCATTCAACCATCTTTCACCACCATTCCACCATCTTCATTTCCATTGACGGGTTTAGCACAAAGGCGAGGTGTTCTAAGTCGATTTCAAGGTAAGGTGGCTTTCTAATTTCATTCTTGTTGCATTAGATCGATGATTTTCAATTTTTTAATTATTTCTTAATTTTCTTAGTTGATTTGTGTTTTCTTTGTAATTTTAGTTAAACGATAGGGTTGGTTTTTGGTTGGGCTTGACAGTAGATTCTCTTATTATTATGTATTGGATGCTTTGATGGTTGTTTGATCTTTGTCTTTGTGTAGATCTTATGTGTATGTTTGTAGATTGTGGAGCTACTTGGAAAGACTGGAACTCGATAGTCTTCTCTTTAACCAGCTAAGTCATTTTCAGTTTTTAATTTTTATTTATTTAGTTTTTCTTCTGTTTTCCCTTTTTCTCTACATTGAGGACAATGTACAGTTTAAGTGTGGGGATGGGAAACTTAGTTTAGTTTTGTTTTAGTAGTTAGTTTTTGAATTTTAGTTTACTTAAGTTTTTGAGTCAAAATTTTTATTTTTATTTTTATTTTTTAGCTTAGATCTTTCTTGTCCTTGTTTAAGTTGGTTGCAAAAGCATGATGGGAAATGATAGGAAAATTGGGTTTTGTGGTTTCATTCATGGTTGATTTGTTGGTTTGGGGTTTTATGCTTTGGTTATGGGATGTGTAGGTAGGCTCAACTGATTTATAGTTCCTTAGGATTGGTATAATTTCACTTAAGTACATGATTGTCATGGGAAACATCTTGGGAATTTGGAATTAATTAAACTATTTTCTAGTTATAAAGGAGTATTTGCATAATAACAAGTAAGATTTTTAAAAATCTAATTTTTGTTTGGCACATAAGTACTCTTTTTATGAGAATAAGTCCGAGTCTTATGGCGCCTCCATTTCACCAAATAAGCTGAGTAAAAAGAAAAATAAAAGAAAAGAAGTTGGACAAAAAACTTATGTGTCACACGCCGGGTTGCAGCCTGGTTGAAACACCACTAAGTTAAGTTCAATGGATTGAAAATAATAATAATAATAATAATAATAATAACAATAATAATAATAATAATAATAATAATAATAATAATAATAATAATAATAATAAAGGATAAATGCTCACGCTTCCATCTGTTTCATTTTTAAAAATCTGATTTGAGAAATTTCTTGTTTGTTTATATGTGAGGATAACTTGAAAACTGGAATCCAGGATTGATTTAGTTTTAAATTTCCTAAGTATGGGTCTAATGAGATGAAATGTAGAACATTAACATAAAAAGCCATGATTAAGGGACTTGCATAATCAGTATGAGTTTAAGAAGGATAACAATACTTACTATCTTTTCCAAAGTATTGAATTTTGAATTAATGAGTTAATCGTGTAGGAATCATTTTACCTAGCTATGATCTCAGATTTTTGCATAAGCCTTTTTCAGGGACGAAAAAGAGATAAGTGTGGGGATGTGATGTGTTGTAAAACACATCTGTTTTTACATTTTTTTATCAAGTTTCTGTACAGTTTTGTTTGGTTTTGGAATTGATTTAGCTGGTGCTTCACAATTCAGTAATTTCATGCTTGCAGGTCATAAACATGCGTATTTGGTGCTAAAGTACAAAGAAACGAGCTTCCGGCGAGCTTCCGGTAAGACGAGGATGGGCCAGGAAACAAAAAAGCAAAAACCTGGATTTCTAAACCCTTCGCGTATCGCGAAGCACTTCTGAAACCCTGTCACGGTACGCGACAGGAGAAAATGACCAAATTGCCCTTCATTAATCATTGCGGGTTGACCCAATTGTTTTGTCGGGTAGCGAGGTCCCTCGCGAAGCGCGAGGGGTTTCTGGGTAACTGTCGCAGTACGAGACGAGGTCTAATTTTCAGAAAATCGAGTTTAACCTAATTAAAACGGCTGGAGGCGAGATTATTAGAGGAGGGCCGATCTGAAACGAGTTTTTGGACGGCTAGAGGAAGACCTAGAAGGTTGGAAAGGCTAAGGATTGAAGATTGAAGGCGTAGGATCAAGGAATTCGGGTGTTCTTCATTCGGTTTAATTTGTTTCTTTGTTTTCCTTTGATTTCCATGTGTTTTATTTACTTTAAACAGATTATGGATTGTATTCGTATGATGTTTCTTGGCTAATCTTGTATAACTACCTAGGTTTTGATGATTGCACATGTTTAACATTAGTTTTTATAGGTTTTGCATTATGTTTATGTGATGAACTCATTATGTAACAAACTTGTTTTGGATTATTGGATGTCTTATGTATGTTTATCATTGTTTCTGGATTGGTGATTTATTCCTCGTGTGCCTTGTTGAATGTCTTTCATATAATAGGTGCATGCTAGATCAATTACTATGTGTGTTTGATTAATAGATGGTTTACTACGTACGAGTTTACCATAGGAGTTATTATCTTGACATAGATATATTAGATGTGCAACTAATCTCGATAGCCGTGAGGTGAGAGATTATCGGTTTGTCTAAGATGTCAGATGTTCTAGTTTAGAGACTTTGTGAGAAGATCTTTCTATTTCGTCTTACATCTATGTTCACCGAATCCAATAGGAAAATCCTAGTTATCCCTTACACCTAGGTGTTTGAGACTTTCGCGCTGTAAGGTAGATTGTCTAGCGGATACATTTTGAGTATAATTGGATGACCTGTGAAGGAAATCCATTCAACCAGTGGTTTAACGGCTTTTAGGACTATTAGTTGACAATCCTTGAGAAGGGTCGAGGGTGCTCTAGGTTTCCTTTGAGTTTAGTATTTTAAGATCCTGGTATCACATCGTTTCCATTACCGATAGATTCTTTGTTGAACATGTGTAGGATTCATGCCTAGGTAGTGCTCTTTCTTCGTCTGATCTTCGTTTCTATCTTTACTTCAGTTTGGTGTTTTCTTTTTAGCTTTTCTTTTAGTTATTCTTAGTTTTGTGAGCAAACCCCCCCCCTTCCTCATTAATATTTTATTGAAGTACAAATTTTGTATAGATAAGTGTTTTAAGTTTCTAGTTACTGCTTTGTGTAGAAGTCTTTGGGTTCGATATCCGGACTTACTTAAGCTATACTATCTCCGATAGGTACACTTGCATGTCTGTAGTTTAGTTTTGAAAGAGTCTATATTATTGCTTAGTGTCTATGAAAGTTTTGATTTTGCTTATTCTAATTAAACTGCTTCGAGCACATAAGTGACGACCCAAACGACTACGCGCGACGACCCAAATGAATACGCGCGACGACTGTACGATTCGATTTAAACTAATAAATCTAATATTTTCATAAATTTAAAATAAACGGAAGATATTTAGTTAATATACTAGGAATTACCACCTAATTTAATTTAATAAATTCTACTTTTAAAACTGTGACAAACCGTTACGAAAATGAACGAAACCGACGCCTCTACGCGAAACCGAGCAAAACCGAACAAGACCGAACACACCGGGTATTTTGAAAGACTTTAATAGGGCATTTAATACCCTTTATTGCCCCCAACTACCCATCCTCTCTCATCTCTCCCGTAACTCTCTCTCTACTTTCTCTCTCTAGAACCACAAACCCTAGATCTCTCATTCCTTCACCAAATCGAGCCCTCTTGGTGTCAAAACGACCACAACAACATGTAGATCTTGAAAGTACAAACGATCTGAGCCAAGAACCACCTAAATCGAGGTAAAAATGAGTTTAAGAGCTCGGTTTTAGGGTTTTCAAAATCTCTTGTTCGAACCTCACTTGAAACCGGTCCTAGACCAATAAAATCATAGGGAAAATGCACGAAAACCCTTTAGGACATTGTAGGAACTTGTGGGGTTTCATGGTAAGGGCATAAGGCTTGATCTTAGGGGACCTACACCTGCTGGAATTCGAACAACCGAATGGGACTACCTGCGGCCTGGCTGAATGGCCACAGACCGTATGAGACGACCCCAAGGCCGACTGAACCCACCACCGACTGGCCTTGGCCGAATAACCCCATTCGCCTGATGCCTCTTCCTTCGGTCAAGACCTTCATTCGCACGACAAATCCCCTTCGGCTACAGCCTCATTCGCATGGACCACCTTCTTCGGACATAATTCTTTCGCATGGGCTACTAAAAGTAACACTATCTTTATCTATGAGATTAAAGAATTAAATAAAAACAAGTTGATGGTTAATCTAGAATCAAGGAAACAATCTAAGTATCTAAGTGTTAATCACATTATTAACTCTCAATACTTAGAAATTCTACAAAAATGTATAACTAGTTAGATCGTTCAATTGAACTTTCTAAGCAAGTTATACACAAGAGTTGATCAAAGAACGATGGGGAAACAAAGATCTAACAATGGACTTAGAGTTAATCGAGTGAGATTAACTTGAGTCTAACAACTTAACTTATAATTTTCTTAAATTGACTTGTGTTTTTAATAAAAGATAAATGATTTATAAGATTCTTAGTTAAAATGTTTTAAAATAAATTAAACTGTGATTATTAATGATGATTTAATTAAAAAGACCATGAATGTAATGAATTAGACCTTATGTAAGTAAGGTTTAGTTGTGACATCGACGGGGAAAAGGGACAATCAGGGTAGAATAGTTAGAGAAAATTCATAGTAAAACATTAGTAACATCTAGGACACATAGTTGCACAACGAGACCAAAACCCCAGATATGTCTATTATAAATACTTATGGTATTCGAATCCTCTTAAAACAACTCAGGTACTGAAGATACTTAATCTACAAGTAACGAGCGCGCATTTTGTTGTGAATCATTAAATAGCAACACAGGTGAGTTCATTGCCCCTTTTCTAAACATTTTTATTTTACAAACGCGAGGCTGAGAAGCATGCGTAAACTATTTTATCAAAATATATTTTACATAAATGCTTTCACTTAATGTATGTTTTATATGCTTAATTGTATCCTAGACTCCTGTCTAGGTAAACTGTTTACATGTTTATTATCTGAATTAATTACTCTTTACGAGTAAGACAACGATTCTAGAACAAATAAATGTTCTTCAAAGATCTAATACAAAGAATCTAAAGTCAGTGTTGTGTGTAAGAAACCTAAGGATCAAATTCTAAGGATCTAATACAAAGAATCTAACCTCAGTGTTGTGTCTAAGAAAACTAAAGATCAAAATCAAAAGAATCTAAACTCAGTGTTGTGTTCAATGAAGTCTAAGGATCAGAATCAAAGAAATCATATCCGTGTGTGAAACAAGTACTAATGAATTCAGTAACAAACAATTCAAGACCACGTGTTAACACACGGAAAGTCCCGGCATAAATAGTAGACTTTTATAATCAAGCTATATGGGCATAAATCAATTAATCAAACGAATTCAAGAGATCAGAGGTGAACATAAATCAAAGGATATCCTAAAGTCCCGACATGTACAGTAGACCTGAAGGTCAAGCAGATATGGGCACATCATGAAAGTCCCGACACATACGGGTAGACTCATCTGGGTCAAGCCTGATATGGGCCACGTGTGAGACGATACAAGCTGGACACCACCAACAACTAAGACTAATTTATTGAGTCAAATAAGGCCCAATCATCATGTCTTAGTTGTATTAAATGTTTATTTATTCATTTAACTGAGCATTTAATATCATGTTTCTACAAATACTATGGTTGATAATGAATGCGTGATGAACTCAAGAAATCGGTAAAATTTCAATTTGTGGGACTCAAAATCTAATATGACGATGGTGTGGAATGAAACGCTTAATTATCATTAAAAACAATATGTTATGCGGTTTGGTATGTGGTGGGACGGTGGCTGGGCGGACGGTAAGTTCAACCCTACATATGCCCTTTATATAAGCATACTTGATTGGATAACATAGGTGGTTGTTGATGAGGTTAAGGTTGTCATTTCGGGTGATCAAAGTTAACAGATTTTCAAGTTACTGAAACGTTGTGATCAGAATTATGGGATGAAACGCTTAATTATCATCAGGAACAATATATCATGTGGTTTTGTATGTGGTGGGACAGTGGCTGGGAGGGCGGTAAGTTCAACCCTACATATGCCCTATATATAAGCATACTGAACTAGATGGTATAGGTGGTTAATGGTGAGGTTAAGGTTGTCATTGGAACATGTTTATTCAAATCATTTTTAAAACAAAACTACATGAACTCACCAACCATGTGTTGACTTGATCTTTTTACATGACTTCTCAGGTGATGAATAGGTTTGAGTTAGAAGTTTATGCTTTTGGACTAGGATGCCAGATAGAGGACCTAATATTTTGGACATGCATATTTTTGGAACATCATTATACAAATTATTTTTGTATATCTTGTGTAGATACAAGATAGAAGAATTATGATGTTGATAGGAGATTTACATTGTTAAATTACGAGTAAAACTGATGTAATTTAACTTTGTAATTATATTTTATTTATCATTTTCTCATTATATATCATGTGCCATGTAAAAAATCTGATCATCACGATTATCATTCCCGATATCGCGCCCCGAGACCTTTCCGCCCGACGGGACACACGATCCGGCCCGCCGGCTCGGGGTGTGACAATGAACATCCACTCACATGCAACTCAAATCCACTTGCGTGCATGAATTATCAGTTGTTCTTGAATGATTATCGAGGTATTTTGACTGAGATTGAAGATAGAAATCATCGAGGATTGGGTTTTGTTGATTGGATGATGATTTTGTAGAACTTATTGTATTAGGAAACTTTTAGATTGCGTGTTATTGATTTTTAAGGATCTAGATATTTTAGATGTGTCTAGATGATGTCAAATGTGTATTAAAGTGTTTAGAAACACATTTGGATAGTTGGATTTGTGAAAAACAGAATTTTATAGAAACTTACTATTTTTAGAAACTTTCGAAAATAAAAAGAGGGATTTTAATGATTAGATGTTTTGGTGATTTGGGATTATTGAAATATGTTTAAGAATGATTTGTAAACGTATTTGGAACTTCAATTTGTGAAAACAAGTTTTACAACAAACACTTTCCAAGTAAGGAAACTTTATTTGGGCAAAATGCCATAAATGATGATTTATGCACAAATGACCTGTTATACATGTTAAGCGTGTTTTTACAAACATACTATAAACATTATTTTGATGAAATAAGATTTCGTAACTTCACTTTTCAAAAATAGAAACTTTCTAAATATACAAAGTTTCCTAAAATAGAAACTTTCCAAAAATGGTAACTTTCCAGAAATGGAAACACTTATGATTTCATACGCGACTTATGTGAAATAGAGTCGTAGGATGCATGATAATGTCCTACTTGCGTGTTAAGAAGCATATAGCACATAAATGAACTAAACACAACCAACGTGTCACCAAATATTTGTGTAGGACCAAATTGGAGCTCGGAAACAATCCGATTCCTAGGGATATCTACTCGATAGCCTCTGGAATAGTGCGGAATCCTATTCCAGGGTTTTCCAATCGAAATCAACAGCAACCTTGGTGATCCGAAGGTGTATGAAGGACATTTGAGTGTTAATCGAACACCACAGGTTGAGAATCAAACTTGGACGATCAATGGCCGCTCAGATCTTCTAGGGTTTGACACTAGGTGCTCTGGGAAGAATGAGGGCTCTGGAAAGTTAGGTTTGAAATGATTTGAACTTGTGTATATAGACTGTAGTCATTCGGCCGAATGAGTGGCCGAAGCAGCTCATTCGGCGAATGACTATGTCGAATGGACATGTCAGTCGAATGAGTCATTCGGCGAATGACTCATTCGCTCGCCTATGTCATTCGCTAGGGCGTTCATTCGGCGAATGACTTCATTCGTAGAGTCATTCGCCCGAATGGTCAGACTTCATACTCAAATATTAATTAACCAAATCAAACAATCATATAATCAATATTAAACATTAAGAACAATATATAAAGACAACTTCCATTAATATAACTTGAACTTTACATGATGGATAGTACAAAATTGAACTAGGGACATATAGGGCATTTACAAACTCCCCCTTGGACCTATTTCAGTCTTTGGAAGTGTCTTTCTTCAAAAGCTTGTTAGAGATGGCTTTCCAATCTGCTCCAGCATGAACCCTTAAGCATATGCAGATCCTGATCACCCTCATGAACTGAAGTGCTTGTTCCATATCTTGTACATCAAGAAATATCTGGTGTCGAAAGAGAGCTTTGACGTCGTTGTGTGACAATTTAGTCAACCACATCGAGTCAAATATACGTTCCGTTTCCCATTTCTTCTCCTTGCACATAACTATCACAGCTTCTCCACTTCTCCCGTCGTAGTACCACCATCGAAATCCCTCTATAAAGTCTTGACGCATTTTCCGTAGAGGAATCTTCTTCATGACTTTTGGTGGAAACCACTTCAGGATTACTTTGTGTTTCCGGGTATCTCCATCTATCTCCGGCAGATAATATCTTTCAGGCTGTTGGGGCTGGAAGTTTACCCATCTCTTCCTGTACTTGTACTGAATTTGTCGAGAAAACCAGGCTGACATTCCAGAATCTTCACCATAAAGCATCCTCAGACGTGCTAATTGATTGACTTCGAAACCAGGCAACGTCTTAAAATCATGAGGATGCTTAAAGTAGTCAATGCCTCTTTCCCTCTTCACTGTGTAGCACCCAAGATCATGAAAGTATGCCCAGCTCAAGATTTGACCTCCAGCCTTATAGCCTTTGGTTCTGTAGACTTTCTTATGCGTAGCTGGCATCTTTACGGTGCTTTCTTTCTTCAAGACCTCCCAATAGGCCTTCCATTCTTCTTTTCTTCTTTTCTGATCATCGGCTTCAGACTTACTGACCTCTGCCTGTTCTTCTAAGTACCTGACTAGTAGATCTTCGGTAGCTTGATCAAAATGATCAGTGAATGTAGGTAGTTCGTCCTCAGCCGATGTATACTTTGGATATTCTTCATTAGTGATATCCTCCAGGATGACTTCATCTACATCATCAAAGGCCTCTGGAGTTGGCTCATCAAACACTGGAACAGAGGTATCATCAGTAATAACCTCATCAGGATTTAGCCTGAACAGTTCGGCTATCTGCTCCTTTGATAAGCATTGAATAATCTCCCCCTCCTCTTTGTCGTAGCTTATTGAGTGCTGTATAATGCCTTGAGCGTCCAAAATCATCGTGAGTGTCTCATCCAGTTGACGTCTCATAGGCATAGCTTCGACTTCCTTAGTAGCTGCTGGTTCTTCTGTTTGTGTAGGAGGAGGTTGAGAAGGAGCCTTTTTCTTCTTGTCTTGCATAGACTTGGACCGGATCTTAGAAGGAGAAGGGGCTTGATCATCATCATCATCATCTGAACTTGATGAACCAGAAGACCCGCTCCCTGATCCATCCTGATCTGAGTCATCATCTTTATCAGTATCTTCGTAATCAACTTTCTCCTCGTCAGATTCATCCTCTTCTTCATCATCTTCCTCTTCTTTATCCTTTTCTGAATCTGAGTCATCAGAGTGGACTGTTGTTCCCTCAAGTCTGGGAGTGCTGTCTTTAAGATCTTCAATATGTTCAGCAAGATGAGCATTCTCCGCCTCTAATGACAAAATCCGTTCATTGAAACCAGTGGCAGTCAATGCCAGCTGGTTGTACTCATCTATGCACTTGAGCAACTGTTCTTCCTGCTGAGCAGATCTAGCTCTGAGATCTGCTCGCTGATCTGCAGCTTGAATCAACAATGCATCCAGATCAGTTATCCTCTGAGTGAGTTGAGCAATAACCAGATCCTGCTCCCTGCTCTTCCTTTCTTGTTCCAGGTTCCTCTCCATCAGTCTCAGAACCATACTGTTCAGAGTGTTAAGCTGATCAACTACTAAAACAGTAGGCACAGACGTGTCAGCTCGTGAAATGAAGGGACCAGAAGAGGCAGCAGTAAATATGGGAGCCTGAGCAATAGAAGTGGTCAGAGGGGCCACAGTAGTACGAATCTGAATAGCCCTTGACTTGGTCAGTGAAGAAACTGAGACAACAGCTACTGATGTAACAGTAGTTGTAGCAGTTGTCGCCAGTTCTGACCTCCTCTGAAATAGGAATCTTGCTCTCTTCCTCCTGCCAGCTTGAGAAGATGTAGACTGTACAGCAGCGACAGAGACAGCTGCAGTTGCTGGAGTAGATAATTCTCCAACTGAGGAAGGCATTACTGAAGCAGTTAATGATGACTGGTCATCGGAGGATGATCAGGAAATCTTTGAAGAAGCAATTTCTCAGGATCAAGATGAAGAACAAGATATCACAAATCTTGATCATGGAGTTGGTGTACCGCAAGTGCCAGTGTCTAGAGTCCATGTGAATCACCCTGTGAAGCAGATTATTGGAGATCCGTCTGTTGGAGTACAGACGAGAAGACAAGTTACAAACGAGGAGAGTTTGTACGTTGAGCTGGAGCGAAATCATGGGACTCAAGAGTTATGGATGCATTCTGCATTCGTTTCTCAGATTGAGCCTAAATCTGTAACTGAAGCTCTGCGTGAGCCTGCCTGGGTGGAGGCCATGCAAGATGAGCTTAATCAGTTTCAGAAACTTGGAGTATGGCATTTGGTAGATTTACCAAAAGGTGAAAAGAAGATTGGCACCAGGTGGGTGTTGAAGTGCAAGCGAGACGATAGAGGCGTGATTGTTCGAAACAAGGCTCGTTTGGTTGTCCAAGGGTTCAGACAAATAGAAGGAATTGATTATGACGAGGTTTTTGCACCTGTGGCGCGGCTTGAAGCGATTAGATTATTTCTCTCTTTTGCTGCCCACAAGAAGTTCAAAGTATACCAGTTGGATGTCAAGTCTGCATTCCTTTATGGATCATTGAAGGAGACAGTGTATGTTTGTCAGCCACCGGGCTTTGAGGATCCTATCCACCGGGATCAGGTCTATATCCTCGACAAAGCACTATACGGTCTTCATCAAGCTCCTCGAGCTTGGTATGAGACCCTCTCGACTCATCTTATTGAACACGGGTTCAATAGGGGTCAGATAGACAAAACTTTGTTTTATCGGGAAAAAGGCAAGGACATTCTCCTTGTTCAGATCTATGTGGATGACATCATCTTTGGATCTACCGATGAGCAGATGTGTTTAGAATTTAAGCAGGTTATGATTGAGAAGTTTGAGATGAGTGCTATGTCTGACATTAAGTTCTTTTTGGGTTTACAAGTTGATCAATCAGATGATGGTATTTTTATCCATCAGACCAAATACATTCAAGATGTGCTAAAACGATTTAGCATGCTTGATTGTAAACCCATTTCCACGCCCATCCAGTCCAATCACGGGATTGAGCCGGATATTAAGGGGGAGATAATTGATGCTACATTATATCGTGGAATGATTGGGAGCTTAATGTATTTGACTGCATCTCGACCAGATATTGTATTTGCTACAAGTATCTGTGCTCGCTATCAATCAAAACCAAAGGTTTCTCATCTGATTGCAGTCAAGAGGATTTTACGTTATCTGAAGGGTACTCCAGACACCGGTCTGTGGTATCCTAAGGATGATAACTATTCATTTCATGCTTACAGTGATTCAGATTATGGAGGATGCAAGACTGACTCCAAATCAACTACTGGAGGTGCTCAATTTTTGGGGGAGAGGTTAGTCTCATGGCAGTGCAAGAAACAAACTTCTGTTGCTACATCTACATGTGAAGCTGAATATGTAGCAGCTGCCAGTTGTTGTTCCCAAGTTTTGTGGATACAACAACAGATGCGAGACTATGGACTTAATTTCTTAACTACCCCGATTCATGTCGACAATGAGGCTGCAATTGCGATTACCAAAAATCCAGTGTATCATTCACGTTCAAAACATATTGATATTCGGTTTCATTTCATACGAGATTGTTATGAAAAGAAACTGATTGATGTTGTGAAGATACACACAAATGAGCAAAGGGCAGACCTTCTCACCAAAGCCTTTGATAAACAACGTTTTGAGTACTTACTCAAATTAAATGGAATCAGGGTTATGGGTGAGGTAATCAAGACTCGATTTCCTTCATAATCAAATTTATTGAAATAACATCAGATTTTTATTCATTTTTTTGTGTTTTAGTTTTTAGGGGGAGAATGGTTTTAGAAAATACAAAAACATTAAAAAAATCAAAAACACAAAAACACAAAAACAAGAAAAAAATTAAAATCTGAGAAATTGATTTGTTTATGTGAGAAATGATAGTACATTATTTACATTTGGAAATATATCTGTTTGTATTATTAAAATTTATAAAATAATTACAAGTACTATAAATGATGTGTTGATAGGTTTATAACTTAGTAAAGATAAGTTTGAATAAATTTTTGATAATGTTTTATAAGAAACAAATGCTTAGAATGCAGTACTTAGTTTTGTCCTAAAAGAGTGGTAATTTTCTAACAAAATGTTTCTTGAACATAAAGTCAAATTTCTAGCTGATCATGTCTTTAATTTTTTAATAAAGAAATTCTGATTTGATTTTTCTTTTATTTTAGTTTAAGGCTGATACATTCTTTGTGTATACTTACGTATCGACCTGATTGTGTTAGCTTTAGACAATTCAAATTTGTTTTTCTTGGTTTTGTTTAAGATTTGGACAATCTATGTGTATATGTGAATATCGAACTGATTGTTAAATCTTAAACTTAAATTATTGTTTAGTTCATTTTCTGGATCATTTGAGTATACGTAAGTATCAACCTTGATTCCATGATCTTGAACAAATTCAAATTGTTTTTCTATTTGTTATTTTCAAAAGGAAATTCTGCTTTATTTTTGCATGATCAGACTAGGTATAATTGATATTATAAGTTTGAGAACATTTATGTTTGATTAATTATTCACAAATTGGGGATGTGTTCAAGTAATTGGATTATTATAAAATGTTTGATAATTTTGTTTAAACTGATTTCTTTACTAAGTAATTAAATTTAAAAGGAAAAGTATATTAACAATCATTGTAGACTTGTAATTTATAAATAATTGTTATATAATATAAACAGATATGTTGAAAATTGTAATATAATATGATCTCATGTCTACATCTTTCTCAAACAAAAAGATTTTTGTTAATTGTGTTAGATTGCATTTTAATTGTTCTAAAAATTTAAAAATTCAAAAAGATTTTATTTTTATTCTTTAAAAATCTGATGTTAAATTGATAATGTTTGATTATTTGTTTGACTTTGGAACAATTAAATATGGATTTTGTTTTGAATTTTAAAAGAAAAATTATGTTTTGAGAAGGTTCGTTGATATGGTTCGTGGGTAAGGTTCGCTGAGATAGGTTGATTGATAGGTTCGTGAAGATAGTTCGCTGATAGGGTTCGTAGAGATAGTTCGCAAGATGGTTCGTCAAGAGGGTTCGCTGGAAAGGTTCGTGACATATAAATAAAGGGTTCGTGAAAATAGTTCGTCACTTTCATATTGATCACAGGCGACGAACCCTTGAAGGATTTTTTTCGATTTTCGATCTTGGACCTCCCAGAGTTTTTGATTGTTACCAATAGATTCATAATCATTTCGTGAACATTTCTAGGTAGAAATTTTAAGATTTGACCGAGTAATTTGAGAGATCTGAGAGTTTTTAGATTTTTTATGTTCGAATCTGTAATCTGACTTTAATATGGTTAAAATCTAAAAAATTGGATAAACCATCTTTGTTAAAATTGTTCATCGATAAGTTTCGAACCTAGGTGCATGATTTTTTTTCATCAGATTAACTGTTTTTGAATTTTTTGATTCAAATGTTGAAATTGGGACGATGAACAGGTTCGCTGAACGAACCTTAGGTTCGCCAAACCTTAAAGGTTCGTTGGATTTGTATAGGTTCGCCGAACCTTGAGGGTTCGTTGAATTTGTATAGGTTCGCCGAACCTTGAGGGTTCGTTAGATGTGTATAGGTTCGTGGCGAACCTTTGACTTTCAAAGGCAACGAATCTTTTGGTCAAGGTTCATTTGACTAACAAGGTTCGTTCAGTTAAAAGGTTCGTTTAGGACAAGGTTCGGTCATTGTAAGGTTCGGTCATTGTAGGGTTCGTCTAGAAGTAGGGTTCGTCTAGAAGTAAGGTTCGTCTAAGAAGAATAGGTTCGCTGTTTTTTACTTAGAAATTTTTCTATTTTTCTTATTTTGTTAATTTTACTTAATTTTTGTTTCTAATTTCTTTTATTTCTATTTGTAGAAATGGCGAACTTAGTTTTCGGAGACAAACACAATATTTGTGCACACTTGGATCCGACAATCAAGAATGGTCAAGAATTTCGACCGATGATCGAGTTTCTCAGAAGATCAAGGGTTTATCATGCTATCTCTAGTTCAGTGCAGATATATAGATCTCATATTCAGAGTTTTTGGGGATCAGCTCGGATTATCTCTGTTGATGATGTGTACACTATAGATGCGAATGTGCTTGGACAAGCAATTCGTATAACTGAGGCTGATGTTAGGAGAGTATTACATTTTGGAGGTGAACCAGATGGTGTAACTCTTATTCCTGAGAGTTGCATCAAAGGTTGTTTTCTACGCATCAGATACTTCGGAGATTATAACTCCATATCAATCAAGAAGGGAAAGCTACCACTGCAATATAAGTTTCTAGCACATGTGTTGCTGCATTGCCTTAGCATGAGGAAAGGCACATTTG
This sequence comes from Mikania micrantha, assembly GCA_009363875.1. NCBI lineage: Eukaryota > Viridiplantae > Streptophyta > Magnoliopsida > Asterales > Asteraceae > Mikania > Mikania micrantha. The sequence goes on along the minus strand of SZYD01000185.1, from coordinate 15,602 downwards.
ATGAGTTAAGGGACTTGATGCGATCTGCCATGGTTGCTCTTATATTGAACAAACCGTTCAATTTTTCTGGCATGATCTTTCGGTATATGTGTGACAACATCACAAAGGCTAAGGATAGGTTTTACATGTATCCTAGATTTGTGCAAATGTTGATTGATGAGAGGTTTCCTGAAGGTCAGCTACCCAGGGAAGTTGGAGATTTGTTGAAGCTTAAACAAATGACTGATTCAAGTTTGGGTCAAGTCAGAGTGTATCAAAGAACTGGGGATGCTGTACAAGAAAAGGATTTGATTGCTCATTGTGCCAGGGCAAATTATGTTGCGCCTGAGAATGATGCATGGAGGCATGTTGATTCAGAGTCTGATAATGAAGATGTTGAAGCTGATGATACTCAAGCACCACCTCCACCTCCTCCAAGGCAACAAACAAAGAAGAAGACTACTGGTCAATTTTCTCAATCTACTTCTCAAGTCAAATCATCACAAGAACAATCTTCTCAAGAACCTCTGGAAGTTGATGTATCTGGGATGCAGACAGAGACTGTTGCTGCTGATGATGATAAAAGTGAATCTTCTGACACAGAGTCAGAATATGAGATGGTTCAGGAAGGAAATCATATGGTGAAGAGAAGGAAAAGAAAATTTGTTGAAAAGGATGCTGAGGAGAAGGAAGAGAAAGAAGATCCTATTTTTGTACCAGATGAACCTGAATCTTCTAAACCAAAGAAGATTAAAAGAATGGCCAAGAGAGGGCCTTATGAGAAGAAAAAGACAAAGACTGATAAGACCATTGTGTCTTCACCTGTGATTGTTTCTTCAGTTCCTGCTTTTGTTTCTCCTGTGGTTTCTTCAGTTTCTGTGACTACTACTCATGTGTCTACTGTACAAACTCCTGAGTTTGTACATGTAGCTTCTTTCACATCATCTTTTGTAGAAGCCACTACTGTATCTTCAGTGCCAGAGACTTCTATTCCTCAGGATTCAATTCCTAGAGATGATTTATTTTCAGGGCTTGATGATTTGGGTGATATTAATTTTACTGTGAATTATGATGATACAGATCTTAAAAGAAGATTGTCTATGCTTTCAAAGGAATTTGAAGAATACAAGAAAGAAAAAGAAAAGGTTGTTGCTGATAAACCATCTTCTTCTAGTTCTGGGCTAAATGAGTTAAAAACTCAAATGGATTTGATGATGAAGTGGAAAGAAGAAGAGGTTGCTGAGAAGAAAGTGATGAAAGATAAAATTTCTGAGTTGGAGTTTTTGGTTAAACTACAATTTGAAGATATTATTGATCTGAAGAATGAAAACACTGATTTAAGATTCAAGATCAAAGAGTTGGAATCAAAAGTTACAAAGTCTGAAGCATCCAGTTCAAAAGTTGATAAAGTGTTTGTTGATATTGATGCAGAAGAAGAGAAGAAGGTGGAGAAGATAGAGAAGGTAGAAGAAGAAGAGGATGAAGAAGCAGTTGATTATGGAGATACTGATGTTGATGAACATCCAGATGATTTGGATTACCATGGTGATGATGAGAATGGTGGTGATGGTGCTGGTGGTGTTGAGAGTGGTGTTGTTAGTTTGAATTCTGTGACTGGAGCTATTGTGGTTTGTACTCCGTCTATATTGGCTGCTGATGTTGTTCCTTTGACTTCTGTATCTTCTGATAGAGCTAGGGATTGTACTGAAGTTGAATTTGAAGACTTAGATGAAATAGAACATCCCATGGCTATTCTTGATTATTCTCTGCCTACTTTTCTTGATTTATTTAAAATGCATTCTGATATAGATTTGCAGAGAAACATTGTTGAGATTCAAGTTTATCAAGAAAGAGAAGAAGGAGAAATTTTGGGTGACTACTCATTTCAAGATTATCAATCTGTTTTTGATGATGATAAGGATGATGATGATGATTTGATGTTTGACTTTGAAGAATATGATGATACTGATTTGTCTGATTTTGATAAAGATGTTATTGATGAAGAATTGCTGAATCTAAATATAATGAAGAAAATATTTGATGTTGGAAGTATGTCAAGTTCAACTTTGAATCCAATTAGAGAAAAGACAAATTTGGATTACTGGAAGGAATTTCAAGATGAAACAAAGTATATTATTGATCATTTGCATTCTTTCAAGATTATGAGAGAAGTGTATGAAGATAAAGATCCAGACAACCTAACTAAACAATCCACAAAGTTCAAGATTGGATCTAAATCCAAGATGATTGGGAGGATTATTAGTTATGGTTATTTTCATTACATTCCTGGAAGTTTGTCTGATAAAGGTTGTTATGTAGTAAAAAGGGTTGATGGATGTCAATATTTTGGAAAAGCTACTGATTTGATGAGTCTACCAGCTTTTGAATGCAAAGTTCTTTCAAGATTAAGAATGATAAAGCCTATTCAGACTCGACATAATGAAATTTTTGAAAATTTGTTAAAGAAAGAAGGTCGTTTTGGATGGAGTTTGTTATCTCCCCAGTTCAGGGAAAGATTTAAAGATTATGTGAAGCCCAAAGTTTATAAAAGACCAAGACTCAGAAAAGTTGAACAAGATTGGAATCCATATTTCAAGTTTTGGTTTTATGATGAAAGAACTTCAGAAGGTATTATTGTGTTGAAGCAGAAAGAAAACTGGAGGGTGATACGAATGCTTGATCCTATATGGATTGTGAATTGTTCGAGAGATGATATTATTTTGTTGAATTCATCTCAGATATATGCTGATGATGGATATCATGATGTGGGAGTAAGTTTTAAAGACATGGCAATTCAATATCAAACCATTGCACAAATGTGTTTTACTTTGGGAATACATTCTGGTTGCAATTGGAATGATGTGAATTATCTTTATACTGAGTTGATGCAAGTGCAAAAGGAGAGAGATGATAGAGATTATAAATTGGAAGCAGAAAGACTTGCGAAGATACCACGTTCGATGGTGATACGAGCGGTGGATAATGTGATTGCTGAAGTTGGTGAATCGAGTGGATTAAAAGACAAAGTTGAAGAAACCATTGAAGATAAAGTTGAAGAAATAACTGAAGTCAAAGATTGAAGATTTTGATAGCAAACATTTAGGGGGAGTTTGTTAGTGCATATTTGAAATTGTTTGCTATTCAAAAGTTGTATTTATTTTGAATTGTAAAGGGTTCGGCTAGGTTTGTCAAGGTTCGTTTGGCCCACGAACCTAGACAGGTTCGGCGAACCTATTGTGTTTAAAGGTTCGGCGAACCTATAACCTTGATAAGGTTCGTCTGTCAAACCTAAAGGTTCGTTTAGCAAACCTTAGGGTTCGGCTCACGAACCTAAGGTTCGCTGGTTTTGTAACTATAAATAGTTGTTGTGTTTGTTATTTCAGTAGACTTTTGCTGAGTGCTTTTAGAGATCTGCTGAAATTCTCTGTGTGAGAAGTTTGTTAGTTTTGAGTGATCTTGTAATCATTTGTTGATAATACAAGAAGTTTTTATTGAATTGTTTGTGTTCTTGAGTTTTATACATATCAACTATGGATTCCGCACATAGTAGATAGTTTGTAGAGCTTGTATTTCGATCCTGAACGGTTTCACCAAACCAACAATCTTCATCTGAGTACATGGGAGGCATATTGAAAGAATCAAAGAGACCCGAATAATCAAACATCCAATCTGGGCCATTTCCAGGTGGGGGCATAGAATATCTCTGAACATCAACATGGTACCACTCTTCTACATTCTGAGTTGATCTGTTATAGACCCTTTTTTCGGAGTGCTATACCCAAGAAAGTACCCTTCTTCCACCTTCTCACTGAACTTGCCCTGCTCATGTTTCTTAAGCATTGTGCAAGGTGCACCGAAAGGTTCAAGATACTTAAGATTTGGCTTTCTGTTATGAAGCAGTTCAAAGCATGTCTTCCCATGCCTCTTCACTATCAAAACCCTGTTCAAAGTGTAACAGGCATTTGCTACAGCCTCATTCCAGAACTGAACTTGAAGAGAAGAATCAGCAAGCTTCGTCCTAGCAGCCTCAATCAAAGTCCTGTTCTTTCGCTCAGCAACACCATTCATTTGTGGGACATAACGGGCACCAAATTGTTGAACAATTCCCCGTAAATTGCAGAAATTCTCCATGTTGTGGTTTTTAAACTCTGTCCCATTGTCGGTTCTGATTATACGAATCTTGAGCTTATAAAGAGATTCAAGTTTTGTAACCAGTACTTGAATGCAGTCAAATGTTTCAGATTTCTCCTTTAGAAAGAGAACCCAAGAGTATCTGGAATATTCATCGGTGATGACAAGAAAGTATTGATCCCCAACTATACTCTTACGGTTAACAGGACCAAATAGATCCATATGTAGAAGCTCAAGTGGAACAGTGATTGAGTGATACTTCTTTGGATTGTGTGATTGCTTGACTTGCTTTCCCTTTTTGCAGGATACACAGACATCAGACAGCTTGAAATTCTTCAGACTAACCCCTTCAACCAAATTGTTGTGTACCAGGTGATTCATCTTGCGCAGACTCAAATGACCCATCCTCTTTTGCCAAAGGATTGAATCTTTCTCAGTTGCCTTTGTCATAAAACATGAAGCTGTGGAGGATGTTGTTGAAGCTATGGCCATGTTGAGTACATACAAGTCTTGCTTTCTAGGGGCTGACATCAAGATCCAATCTTCAGGGATAGTAATACCTTGCTTTAGAATGTAACATTTGGAGTCATCAAAGAGAACTTTGTACTGTTTATCACAAATCTGTGATACTGATACAAGATTATTCTCCAACTGTTTGACATATCTGACTTTGTCAAAAGAAACTTGCCCATTTGATAAAATTCCCTCTCCCGTAATAAAACCACCTTTGTCACCAGCAAACGCGACATATCCACCATGAACTGAATGAACATTTGAGAGCAACGATATATCACCAGTCATGTGTCTGGAAGCCCCACTATCAACAATCCAAGAGCTGTTATGAGCAGCTTTTGGGGCAACCTACACAAAAATGAAACAATTAGTTTATTTTGGGAACCCAAGCCTTTACCGTCTTGGGTTGACCCAATGAGTCTCGGATCCATACATCAATCCATTTACCATCAGAAGTAGTCTTATCAGGACCAGGTAAAACTTTAGTCTCAAAAGACTTAACTTTCCATATTGTATTTTTGCTGAAAGAATTTTTCAGATAAATGGATGATGGCATTGCTTGATGAACATTAATCACTTTGGGAACATCCAATTCCATCAGTTTCCCTTTACCCTTGTCTAAAGGTTTAACCTGTCCTGGCGGTTTGGGTTTTGTCTGAGCTGATTTAAATTTAGATTTAACAATTTTGATAGAAACCTGATTTTGTTTTCTGAGTCGTGCAACCTTTGGTGTAATCAACTGTGGACAAAATCTGACTATGTGTCCAGGTGCACCACATTCAAAACAAACTTTGTCGCCCTTTTTATGAAAATGTTTTAATTCAGAAAAAGACAGCTTTTTGTTTTAAAAACATTTGTTTTAGGCTTATCCTGATTAAAAACCAAACCCTTTTTCCCATTAGGAACCAGATTGTCAATCTTGTTTGACTCACAAGCTTCATTCTCTTGTGAAGCTTTCACAAAACTTTAAGGCTTGATAAATTTTGGAAGATGAGATTGGGTCACCTTTCATGACTGCAGGTGTGTGATCCTGAGCAACAGCACAGTTAGATGAATAATCGAATTCATCCTCAGAATCTGAGACCCAATCTTCAACAATTTCCTCCACAAATGATTCCTCTGACAATGAGGAACCCTCATCAGTAATCATTCCAATTGGATCAATTACTAATGGAGTTTTAACTTGAAAATCTTTAACATCTTTGTCATCTGGTGAATTGACAAAGCTGTTTAAGATTGGTGGAGGACAATGTTGATAACTCACTTTTCCCTTATCCTTTTGATCAGTACCCTTACTGATCATATGCTCAATGATATACGAAGAGCTTTCATAGCTCTTGAGCTTTTGTCCTAGGGTTTCATAGTCACACTCAACTATTGCTAACTTCTTCTTTATCTCATTGATGGTATTGAGATAAGAAGTGATAGCATCCTGCTTGTTCAGAATAGCAATCTCAGCCTCATGAAGTTGTCTATTTAAAAGTTCAATTTTAGCTTCAAAATCTTCTTCATTAGATTTTAAAACTTTGTTAGCCTTAATACACAGGTTGAGATCACTGATTAAAGCAGCATTGTGAGTCTGATAAGCAAGAACCTTGCTATCAAGGTCAACACACTTAAAACAAGTAGAGTGAGAAGAAGAACAGTCATTAGATACCTGATCAGACTGTGAAGATGCAGCAGGAGTAGCAGATGAATTCACCATCAAAGCAAATTGAGTTACTGGATCTTCAATATCAGCATCAAAATCAGTTTGAGTATCTGAATCAGACAAGCTTTCAAACTCTGAACCAGATGTTTCTTCTATCTATATCTGTGCTTTTTCAGAAGTGCTCTCTCCATTGAAAGCATCCATCTTCTGAATTTCAGCAACACATGCTTTATCTTGTCCTCCCTGTTCAGAATTGAATCTGAAATCCCAATTTTCACCTTCATCCTGCTGTACCATTAAAGCTTTCCCTGCATTTGAGGAACTTGTTTGAGCAGGAGAATCAATAGGAACAAGTCTTCTTTCTGGATTTGCTACAGAAGACTTTTGATGATGAAACGAATTCTTGTTTCCAGCTTTTCTTGGATGTTTGCATTGTCTGGCAAAGTGACCCTTCTCCCCACAATTATAACAAGTGACATAAGCCATGTCAAATCCAAACTTAGATTCCTTGTTCAAGTTAATGTCTTTACCAGTCCTTTTCACAAACTCCTTAGCTCTCCTGACAGCACTTGCTAAAGCCCACATGACGTCAATCCTTTCCATGTCATCTGCATCTATCTGAGAGTAGTCATCATTTGTCAGATAAGGATTTCCAATCTATCCTGCTACCAGTCCATCATAAGAACTAACCAAAGTGGACAAAAGACCCATATGCTCTTTAGCAATCTCAACAGTAACTTTATCAAAATTTTTGTCTTCATACTTGTAACAGGTTGATGAGGTTCCTTTTGAGAGATGGAAGAAGATGATGACTGACTAAAATGAATCTGATTAGAAGATGGAGCTTCAGTCGTCTGAGAAACAAAGGATGTTTTCAATGGAGCATGAGAAGATGATTTCTCGACAGTCGGAGTAGAATAATACAGTGAGGGGTCCTGGACTTGAGCTACTCTCTTTGCCTTCCACTTGTAACATCACTGTATTTCAGGTTGTCCGTACACATGTACGATTGTACTGTTACAACCTGATGTGTTAATTATTAATGAATATGGGTTATTGAATGTCATTATTAATATTGGTATACATATGGAGAATATATTATTATACGCGTAAACCATGGGAAGTTTAGTTGTAACTCAACTAAACAGAACCAGAGAGTTTATCGCTGTTGAATTCACGAATTTATGGATTATTGGTTTGGAAATGGAAAGGAGTTTGAGTTGGTTATTGTTGGGTTGCTAAACATAGTCAAGGACACATGGTCATGGTTTATTGAAATAGCGGTGGGACGGTGGCTGGAGCAGTTGCGACTGACCCCTACATATGCCCTATATATATGCATATTTCGGTCTATCACGGATGTGTCAATGATATGGTTTAGTGGGTTTTGGATTCGGATTTAAAATATTGAAGATAATTAAATAATGAAAATGATAATGGAAATGTTTACGCGATGGTGAGGTGACGAACATAACTTAAACACGAATATTAATTCAGAAATATTAACTTAAAAATGTATTCGCGTGGGTGACGATTTACGCGAATATAATTATTAAGAATAATGTTCTGAAATGATATTCCATAAATCGTAAATCGAAATTGAAATACGATACAGGCGACGGATTTGTAAAGGTGACGATCTTTACGAATACGTACGTGAGTAACGCGTTTCGACGAGATAATGAAATAATATTTAACGATAGTAAATTTATAAATGGAAATTAAAAAAAATAATTTATTAGGAATCACAACCTAAATTAAATCCAAATAAATTGTGTTATTTAAATAAATAAATTAACAAAAATGAAACGGAATCGTTCTACGAAACAATTTATTTAAAATCATTTTATTTAAAACGAAATTTATTTATTTAAATGTTTTATGCTTTGAATATGTTTTACATTAAAAACCGAGCATCTAACATAAGTTATCACGATAAAAACGAGACCGAGCACGCGGGGATCGATCGGACTATAAAACCCTTCTTCTTCTTCTTCCTTTTCATTTTGAAAGAGTCACTCTCTCTCTAACACCCAAAATTCGTCCATACTTTCTCTCTCTACCTTCTCTCTAGATTATTTCACTCGTTTCTCAACGAAACTTCAAGATCTTGGTGTCCACACGCTCGTGTGATCGAGAGGAACAAGAGGATACTAAGGAAGCTAGCTTTGGATCAACATTTCGAGGTGAATCTAAGGTATAACTTTTGGTTTTGTTATAAAGTACTACCCCTTAATAGATTTATGTTCTCGGTGGGTTAATGCACTTGGACTCACTTAGATAAACTTAATAAATGGCTTAAAACACTTAGAAAAACACAAGTATAGCAGATGGTGGCTCGAGGATGGCGAGGATGAACAACATGGAGCTGTTCGGTCCAAGGGTACAAGGGCCAAACCTGTATTGGCAGTACAAGGAGGCCACGAACCTAGGAGCAGGAGACCTGCGAACCTTTCAGCCGCCATTCATGTTACTCGCGAACCTATTCATGTAGAAACCCTAAGAACCGAACCTAAGTCCTTGTTATCTTCACCGAACCTTTAAGGGAAGGGACGAACCTTGATGATGAAACGAACCTTAGAACTTCCTTTGGCCGAACCATGAAGGGGCAGCGAACCTTACTTGGTTACTCTTACATGGCTGAACCTCAAGCTGCCTAACCTTGATGTGCTGCGAACCCTTGAACGAAACCACCCCGGCGAACCCATGAGCTCATGGCCGAACCCTAGGCCACGCGAACCCAGCAGCTAGCCGAACCCTTTCTGTTACGAACCTAAGTATCTGGGAAAACCCTAGTTGGCCGAACCCTGTAGTGGCAAGCGAACCTTTGGCCAGCCAAGACTCATGGCTTGGCCGAACCCTGGAAAGGGCGAACCTTCGGTTGCAGCACACTCCAGGGCCGAACCTAGGAACTTTAGCTGAACTTTGTCATTATGGGAGCCGAACTTAGAGGGGAAGATCCAAATAGGTTCGCTGGTTTTAAAAGAGGGGTTACCGAACCTAGATCTGGACTGGATTAAGGGCAACAAATCTGGAATAATTACAATTGAACTTGGTCGAAACAAGGACTTAGGAGGAATAATGAATTAAGGGTTTTGGAGCACCCACGCATGCATGCAAATATTCTAGTTGCCATCTTTTAAAAATAAATAAGTTAAACCTTGAGAAAAGATATGTTGAACCTTACTAAGGTAAATATATATATGTAAGACTTTCTTGAGTTTAAATTAAAAGGTTACTAATGTTGAATTTTGGTGACACTTGAATTAAATATGGAAGCAAGTGTGAGTATAAATGTGTTATAACAAGGGTTGACACTCTAGATTATATACACATCTAAGGGAATATACCTAAATAGTACATAAATTATTTATCATTAGTAAGTGATTTGAAACTAACGGGTTAAAACTCCATTTCTGTGATAATCAATAATGAAACTTTAGGTATACCATTTAACTTAGATTAGATAAACTAAGTTAAAGAAACACCTAATGATTAAAAATAAACAATTAGGTTCTCTTACTGGAAAAGAAGCACATATACTTATAAACACAAACGTACTATAATCACAGATTGTTGAGTAGCCTTGGATTTCACGTACGCGAGCGCGCATTCTACGAACACTAGATCTAAGGACTCATGTGAGTTCTCATAACCTCCCTTTTAAACTGTTTTGTTTTAAACTCGGAGGTGAAACATGTATACCAATTTAAATATTATTTTGATAACACATGGGTGACACCTGGATTATCAATATGATATTCATATTAATGGATTATTATTGATTATTGATTGAGATGGATTATTACTTATCCAGGAGTCATTGTTGATCGAGTTGACTTCGGTCCTCCGCAATGATTGAATTGTTGTTGATTGAGTTGACTAAGGTCCTCCGCTGTGATTCCACTGTTGGTTGAGTTGACTGCGGTCCTCCGCAGTGCACGTATTGACACTTATAGGAACATCATTGGTTGAGTTGACTAAGGTCCTCAGCAATGATTCCGCTGTTGATTGAGTTGATTGAGGTCCTCCGCGGTAACTTACATTGATATAATTATGATGATTGATGATTATTGAATTGATGTGATTAGTTGAATATACGTGGATAATTAATTGTGATTATTGTGTATGTGATTACTTGGATTGGTTGGATGTTGTGTTTGTTGGATCATGGTAGAGTTGGATTATTTTGCAGGTGCACATGTGGACTTTCTCGGGGAAATTATAATTTTCATAAACCTATTTTTAAACTTTCATGAACATTTTATAAACATTTTTAATACATAAAAACTTATGATTTCTCACAAACTACTTTGTAGTTGACACTTGATTTTAACATGTTTCAGGAAATGAAGACATGTAAGTAGGGCAGGATAGCTTTACCTTCTTTTGTGACATCGTCACGTAGGATCTTGGACTTAGCTAAATAACTGAAATTCTGAAGATTAGAATTTAGTTAGATAGCTAAATCTCTTATGTATTTGATGTAACTAATTCATGATGAACATGATTTTTGTGTAATTAATTTGGTTGATTAAATGATATGTAATGATTTAAATTAGATACCCATGAGCTTATGAACAATCTACACATCCCTCGTGGCATCCCGACGTTTCCACCATCGGTCGGGGTGTTACAAATTGGTATCAGAGCCTGGATTATAGGGAATTAGGTTACTAGAAATGGTTGACCTAGTCTATAACCGTAGGATACCCTAGTATGAAGCTATTTCATACACTTGTTATTATATTCAAGATTTCATGCTTGTGTGTTTACTACATGTTATTTGAACTCCTGATATATATCTACCATGCATATGATACTTGTTGAATATATTTGATTGACTGTGCCCGCATGATTTGATAAGGACATACACGTGGTGTATCATAAAGGTGGTGGGATGTTGGCTGAGGCAGTTGCGACTGACCCCTACATATGCCCTATATATATACCATTTACGGTACATTAGGTGGATGTCAGTATTGAAGAATAAGGGAACTACCCGAATGGAAATTATTTGCTTAGGGAATGAACTGTTTAGGGATTTATCTGCTTTAGGAATTACTTGTTTGATTATTGATCACCAGACAAGGACACACGTGGTATACTACAAAGGTGGTGGGACGGTGGATGGGGCAGTTGCGACTGACCCCTACATATGCCCTATACATATACCATTTGTAGTATATTGGGGGTCTGTCAGTGTCAGGAACTTAGGATATTACAACGAAATGTGGCAAGGATGATGTTGATGGAATGTTGGGTAAGGTTCGTTTGGATTGACATATTTGATGATAATATTTGATGGACACATAAATTCACTTATGAAACACACTTGTTGGACACGTGAGGTGTATAGGATCAACGAATGATACGAACACTTAGTGATAGACTGAAGACTTGGATGATGATATAGACACTTGGTGACAATATAAACACATAGTGATGATACTAACAGTTAGTGATGGTATGGACACTTGATGAGAATAAATTATAGGGAGGATATGAACACTTAGTGACAATAAGAGCACTCAGTAATGATATGAACCCTCATTGATAATTATGGACATTGGGATTAGTATGGACTTTTAGTGAACTTAGACATTAGGGGAACTTTAATGTCTGGTGAACTTAGATATTAGATTAACTTAGAAATAGGGAAACCTACATGTCAGGTGAACTTAGACATTAGGCGAACCTAATTGTCCAAGGGAACCAAAGACCACTTCACTCAAAATTATCCTACCTAGGATAAGGTTTGTGAAGTGAGACAATGGGAAAATACATGATACACCCTAAATTCTAACAAGGGCATAATCGTGGTGCAATGTAACGGTGGTGGGACGGTGTTGGGGAGGTTGCGATCTACCCCTACATATGCCCTATATATAAGCTTGTTGCATTGCATCTGGAGGTTGTCAGTGTTGGTATAGGGTGGGGAATGTTTGGTACTTAGGAATATTTAGTTAATATTAGTTATGACCAACTAGGACACTTAGTATAATATTAGGAAATTGATAAATGTTATGATTTTAATAACAAATAGGAGAGAAATATAGTTCCTATATGTAATCCTAACTGTTGAAATGAACTCATTTGACCCTTGTTTGTATGATTTACGTTGTAAACGGTAGTAACATGTTTCTAATCTCTTCAGAAACATGCCGCCATGCCGTCACAACGGAGATGATACGAACTCTGAAGATGCTAACGGTAATGCCAACTCCGGCATACAAGAATTAGCAAACCTTATTTCTGGATTGGTGAATCAACTGACTCAAGCCAATCAATCTCTCAATCAGAACAGAGGTGGTGCAAACCCACCGGTCTGCACGTTCAAACACTTCAAGTCCTGTAATCCACTGAAGTTTACGGGTTCTGAAACAGCCACTAGTCTGCTGCAGTGGTTTGAGAGCATGGAGAATACATTCATCAACAGTGATTGCCCCGATAACTTGAAGGTACACTATGCCACCAGTGTTTTCCAAAAGAGAGCACTGACTTGGTGGAATGGCGAAAAACGAACTAGGGGAGTTGATGCTGCCCTAGCACTGACATGGACGAAGGTCAAGAATTTGATGACCACTGAATTCTGTCCTCGAAGCAAGATGAGGAAGCTTGAGACTGAGTTCTGGGAACTCAAGCAAGATAGTGGCGAGAATGTTATCTACAATACTCGTTTCCACGAGTATAGTCTGCTGGTGCCTCATCTGGTGACACCTTTGGAGAGAGCGATTGAAAAGTATATAGGCGGGTTGCCTATGCAGATTCAAGACACTGTCTATGGAAGCAACCCCAAAACACTTGAGGCTGCGATCCATTTATCTGCAACTCTAACTGACAATCATGTAAAGGCTGGAACACTCACGAGAAAGGGAACAAAGAAGACTGAGGTGAAGACTGCTGCAAAGGAAACAAAAACCGAAGTCAAGTCTGAGGCTGCTAGTTCTTCAAAAAGCAGCAACAGGAAGAGAAAGTCCAGAAATTTTGTGGTCACTACTCCTACGCTAAGTCTGTGCAGCAATCATCCAACAACACCACTGCCAGAAAATATATGGGAACACTCCCCAATGTAATACTTGCAGATATCATCACATGCCTAAACTTGCCTTGACGAGTCTGCAACAATTGTGGCAAGTATGACCATTGTGCAAACGTTTGTCGGAGTGCACCGCAAGCACAAAGGATTGCAACATGCACCGCTTGCACTGCCAACTCCGCAAGCTCAACCTATTCCAGCTGTACTCGTTCGCTAGGTACCTGCATAGCAAGAGCCTGTTATGAGTGTGGCGAAGTGGGTCATTTCAGAAACCAGTGCCCGAGATTGACTGGAAATAACCAAAGGGTGGCAAGAGGCAGTGCGTTTCAACTGAATGCTCCGGCTACTCAAGCCAACCAGGACGTGGTCAATGGTACATTCTGATCAACAACTCTTATGCATCTGTCTTATTTGATTCTAGTGCTGATAGGAGTTTCGTTTCATACGACTTTGATGCATGCTTGGTAGAACACGTACATATTTAGATAAACCGTTTAACGTGGAGGTGGCTGACGGAAACACTATTGATATTGACACTGTTATTATTGGATGTACTGTGAACTTAAGTGATCACGTTTTCCCAATTGATCTCATACCTATGCATCTTGGTAGCTTTGATGTTATCATAGGCATGGATTGGTTAGCCACCAAAGCGGAGATAGTTTGTCATGAGAAATACCATTCGTATTCCCTTACCTTCGGGTTGAAACCTTAAGAGTTTTGGAGAAACTTCTAGCAAAGGACTTAAGCTGATGTCATGCACTAAAGCACACAAGTACTTAGGAAGAAAGTGTATAGCATTTTTAGCACACATTGTGGGGAGAAAAGGAGAAAGGAAGAACATTGAAGACGTTCCCGTGATAAGAGAATTTCCTGAAGTATTTCCAGATGATTTGCCGGTCTTCCACCAGAACGTCAAGTAGAGTTTCGAATTGACTTAGTACCTGGTGCGAACCCTGTCGCCAAAGCTCCCTACAGACTTGCGCCTTCGGAGTTGCAAGAATTGGCAAGCCAACTGCAAGAACTGACTGAAAAGGATTTATTCGCCCAAGCCACTTCACCATGGGGTGCACCGGTCTTGTTTGTTAAGAGAAGGATGGGTCATTCCGGATGTGCATCGACTACCGCGAATTAAATAAGCTCACAATAAGAATCGATATCCACTACCGCGTATCCATGATCTCTTCGATCAGCTTCAAGGCTCGGCATGGTTTTCAAAGATCGATCTTAGGCCTTGGAATCATCAGCTTCGCGTACATGATGATGATGATATTCCCAAGAGGATTTCAGAACAAGATATGGCCATACGAATTTTTAGTAATGCTTTCGGCCTTACCAATGCACCTGCGGTTTTCATGGACCTCATGAACCGTGTTTACGGCCAGACTTGGATAAGTTGGTGATTGTATTCATTGATGATCTGTTGTATTACTCAAAGACCAAGGAAGAACACGAGAAACACCTTAAGTTGGTTTTGGAGATCCTGAGAGAAGAGCGACTGTATGCAAATTCTCGAAATGTGAATTTGGCTTAAGGAAGTTCAATTCTTGAGGCACATAGTCAATGAAAATGGCGAAGATTGATGTGGTGTGAAGAATTGGAGTAACCGAAGACACCTTCGATCGTTTCTTGGACTTGCGGTTACTATCGGAGGTTTATATTGAATTTCTCTAGGGTTGTTGCCCTCTGACTTCTTTGACTCAGAAGAATAAACCTTATGAGTGGGACCAAAGCAAGAAGAGGCGTTTCAGAGACTTAGAAGCAGAAACTTTGTGATATCCTGTCTTGACACTGCCTGATGGAAATGATGATTTTGTGGTTTACTGGATGCATCTAACCTAGGTCTCGGTTATGTCCTCATGCAACAGGGAAAGGTTGTGGCATATGCATCGAGACAGTTGAAAATTCACGAGAAGAACTACACTACACACGAATTGGAACTTGGTGCAGTCGTGTTTGCTTTGAAGATATGGAGACATTATCTTTATGGCACAAAATGTGTAGTCTTTACTGATCATAAGAGTTTGCAACATATTCTCAATCAAAAGGAACTTAACATGAGACAACGGAGATGGGTTAAACTGTTGAACGATTATGACTGTGAAATTCGCTACCATCCTGGTAAAGCGAATGTAGTAGCAGATGCGTTTAGTCGCAAGAGTCAAGTTCAGATTCATAGTGTCTGAGTGCACACTAGTCTCCGAAAGATGTTCTCACAGCCCAAAACACTCATTGGCTCAGGCAACTTGAAGAATGAGATGTCTTGCGGGGCTAAGATATTATTGGAAA